>CM061154.1:17524857-17692357 GCA_030710495.1 Labroides dimidiatus
TCTTTCTTTCTCTTTCAGCACGCTGCCCCCCACTGGCAGGACTGGAGAGACACCTTCAGAGGACTCCTGAACTTCATCACGCAGTCCCTCAGCACTCTCTACAGGCTCACGTAAAGAAGCGGTCAGCAATGTTCGTTTCAGGACCTGTCAGGTCATTGCTTCTGAAGAGAGAAACTGCAGCTGGTTCCTGCAATGTTTCCACTTGGACTCAGTGGATCCTCACGTTTTGAAATAAAACGTTTACTTGAAGACAGAATTTGGAGGATGAGATCAGCAGCTCAGAGTCCAGAGGGTCACCTGTCTGCTGGATCAGGGAGCTACCTGTGGAAACTGGACCCTGTGCTCCATCACTCAGTCTGCTGGATCAGACTGAATCTGACTGATGATTTGTATATTTTGTAAAATCCATCTTTGCTTTCTTTAACATCTCGGGGGCATATCTTTGTGGAGCAGGCATGACTGCACTTTGTGTGAGTCAGTGTGTGTGTGTGTGTTTGTTGGCAGACCTAAGTCAAACAAATGCAGAAACATTTTGACAGGTGTGTGTTTGGAGCTTCAGTCTGAGTCATGTTTTTTTTGTTGTTTTTTTTGTCATGTTTTTGTCATCTTCATGTTCTCATCATATCTTCTTTCTGGAGCAAACTTCATCTCCTGACACCATCTGAATTGGTTGATTTTCAATGAAAGTGATAGACATGGCTTGACTGCGGTCTGATGTTTGTGTGTGTCTGTAGTGTCTTTTGCTTCCTGCACCCACACACATTGTTAAACTGTGAAACTGGACACTGATTTTTGTGCATGGCAGGGAAAAGTCGGGTGTTATTCCACTATGGAGCAAAGCACAGAGTGAACCTGTCTCCCAATGTGCTTCATCTCATCGTACGATGTGCCTTTCTGCTCTAACCCAGGACAATCAGCTGCACACACATTCAAACAAACACACACACACACACATGCTCCTTAAGTGCTTTGTTTGCATCACATTTCACACCTTTCATTCAGCCAGTGTTGGGAGCTAGACGGTCCACCTGTGTCCACAGTGTTTATACATACTTTGGTTTGCCTGTAAATATGATTTTGGATGACGATTTAACCGATAAGATGGATTCTGACGGAAGAATGGAGAGTACTTATCAAAGAGCAATTCCAGTGTTTGTTTGGGAGCTCTTTTTGTATTTCTGAGCAGAGTTTGAATTTGAATCCAGTGGATTTGAGATGATTTTCCAAAAGTTGAAGAAAATGATTTGGATCTTTTGATTGTTAAAAAGTCTTTGATGATATTTGTAATATGACCCCTTGGTTGTGAGATCATTTTTAATGTAGTTTTTGAGAAAATGCTTTAATTGCTCATATCGAGAGTCTAATTTATTTTGGATGGTAGCTTTTCTGTAGCTTCTTTCTTTCTTTTTTTTGTCCTATTTATTGTTTTTTTACATTCCTGATCAGAACAATGAATGAAGCTGTAACTGTTAAAACAGAGATTGAATAAAATGGAAGATACATTTATTCTCAAAGTGGGTACATCACATTTCAGATATTCATCTTTTTACAGATTTGATTCATGCATGATATCAGATATTTCCTGGTTCTCTAAATCCTCTTTTTATTGCATCGGTACTTAAGCTAAGGTTAAATTTGTTGAAAATGCTGATTTCTTGTTATATTTTTAAAGGTAGTGCCACCTACTGCTCAAAAACCATATAATGACAGCAATTATACATATAAAAAAATCACATGAACATCCTCTCAGCCTTTTGAGTCTACATTTCTAAGACTGATGATGTTTTGTTATTTATGACATCATCCTACTTGTTTCAACCCTCAATCATTTCAGACCGGCACTTTGTCGTCAAGAATCGGTCTGTAAATCATTTGACACTAATATGTTTGTCCTTTGATTGAAATGTTTACAGATCGACTCAGTAACTGACAGTGATGTATCCACTTTGACCATGAGTATCCAAAGTGACAAAAAAGTACTGAAATTCTCCCTTAAAAGCACAAAACGGATATAAAAACTTGTCTTCACACACTGCAAGCAATACTCAAAGTTTTTGCTTAACCTGACTGAAAAAAAGACCAGTGAAAATCATTTCAAAAGTATTTATTTCAGGAAGCATTTTGCTCTGATTGATCTATCACACTTTGAATGTCTGAGAAATCTGACACCATTACCTCTGACTTTGCAGTTTTAATCTATGACCACTCTCACTGGGCCTTAGTCAAACTGCTTTGTGTTTTTTAACACATGACTTTGTTATCAACATGTTTCAAAGCGACACCCCAGCCTGCTCAGCTCATCTGAGAGCTCAGCAGAGGATTAAATCTGCAGCTTCTGTATGTTTTGATGGTTTTGTGAGCAGCGCATTCAGCCTCATTACGCTGGCTTTATAAACAAAGTGTGTGAAACTCCTCAGATTCACCTGTAAGTACTTAAATTATTCAACCTGTAGGTGATCACTGAGCATGTGCAGATGCTCACTTCTGGTTCAGGGCTCTGTGTCATCACTTGCAGTGCATTTTTGCTGTTTTCAACTTTTTTTATAATGTAAAATTTCTATACATGAATTTTGTACCGTTTTGATTTTTTATACAATAAAGATGAGGAGAAATTTATTAGCATGTCTGATGTGTCTTTTTTTATATAAATTGTCTTATTTGATTTCCACAATGTGTGTTGACTGTGTGCGCGTTCATCCATCATCTCACACTGGCTGTGTGTTCAGCCCCTGTGGTTCAGTCTGACACGTATCAGCACAGCTTGAGTCACAGACTAACCCTAACCCTAACTCATCTAACATATATACTATCTGTCCATCTGAGGAGGAATCCACTCACATCAAATTGTTTCATGGTTGTTATTTATCTGCAGGTTTGAGGTTAACTCAGAAGAAATTAAGAGACCACAGCAATTTTTTCAGTTTCTCTGATTTTACTTTTTATAGATTTGTATTTGAGTTAAAGTGAGGACTATTCTGATTTTTCTGGGATGAAGAATCTGGCCTTATAAACTGGCCACAGGTGCTCTCCCATCAAGTACCTGAAGATGAGATTGGATCACTGCAACAAGTGAGGTGGTCTACAAAGGAAAGAGTAGGGGCTCAAGCACTGACCCCTGGGGTACCCCTGTCAATGAACCATGTGATTCAGACACTTGTCCACACCATGACACTCTGAAAGATCTACCTGTGAGGTAGGACTTGAATTGTGACAGGACAGATCACGTGATGCAGAGTTCAGAGAGTGTGGCGAGTATGAAAGGTGACAACAATCAAACTTTGTAAACATAGTTTGTAGTTTAGTGTCCAGAAAGGAGCAGACTGTTTAGCATTCCTCACAGCCTGTGCTCTGAGATGTGTCCATAACATGTAAAAATAGTGAATCCTTGTTCTGTCCTACCAGTGTTCATCTACCAACTCAAATTTCAACAAGCAGAGCTAACGTAACCTGACTCGTCATTTTATTGATTGACTGACGTTTGATCAGATCACTGCAGTATAACTGCTGCATGTGGGTTGGGACTAGGGAGGAACATTATCACAGTTTAACTTGTGTTCTCGCCTGTGCTATATCACTCTCCTGTTTGGCTTTCGTCTGTTCTGACCTCTTTTTTCTTTTTGACAGTTAAGTTCCGGTGTCCAAAATCACTACAAAGTAAATCACAGAAAATCTTTCTTTTCTGTCCCATAAATGGATTTCTATTCCAACCACAGATACTGAGAAACAACATTTAGAAATAAAAGTTTTTGGTGCTGATAATCTCATTTTAAATCTCGAATTATATTCAGGCAAATAAATAAAAATTAGACTATTTCAAAATCACTTAAAAACTCCTCACAGGGCCTTTAGTTTGAGCCACATTGACAAGACGAGTCCAGAAACTGTCTTGATTTGTTCAGTAGACATGATACAGGGTTGCAGGAGAATAGTGTGAGAATAGAATAGCCGTACAGTGTGTCAGTGTTTGGTCCTTGAGAAAGAATTAGAAAAAGGATCAGGGAGGGAGAAAGAGAGAGAGGAGCATTTCAGGTGAAGGAGCTCTTTGATAACTTACTCCATCATCGAAGGATTCAGTCTGTTTACCCCCCCGACGAGACAGACAAGAATGGTTGTTTGTTGTAATGTGGCAAAGCACATGTTTACACATGCTAGAGGCTGTTCTCTCTCTCCTCTCTCTCTCTCTCTCTCTCTCTCTCTCTCTCTCTCTCTCTCTCCCTCTCTGTATATGATTAGACCAGCAGCTCCTCTGGACGTGTGACACAGAGTGGACACACACAAATGAGGTCTCATCACATCTGGACATAAACATGGATTAACAGACACAAGGTCAAGATCCTGGCTACACACACACACACACACACACACACACACACACACACACACACACACACACACACACACACACACACACATACACTGACACACATACACTACAAGTGTTTACAGGGATGGTCAACATGACAGTCTGGTACATGGCCTGAATGGAAACCGTCCAGGAAATGTTTTGATGCTCTGAGGGAGAACTGGAATGACCCTGGTGTCGACTGTGACCCAGCACAGAAAATCTGACCCACATAACGTTGTCTCTTGATCGACTACAGTGAGAATGTCCCCAGAACTCTTTGGCTTCTTGTTCACACATACTTCATTTGTCTTCATTTAATTTGTGAATAATCTAAAGAATGTCCTATTCTCTTGTCAGCATGATATCTTTATAGGATTAGCTTTGAATGATTCTATTTCCATTTTAAGGACACGGTGTGTTTATGGCATTCATACTAACTGTGAAAAGTGAGATATCTGGAAAGTCCTGACCTGATTGTGTCATGATTATTATTTATCTGGAGGTTTGAGGTTAGGATGACCAGTTTTTGTTACTTTCAATAAGTTATTTCAAGTTATCAATACTATTTATATTATACTATATGTGCTTATCTGTGAGCAGCATAATATATATGGGTGTAGACTTCATGACATCACAGTTTATTTCAGATACAGTATTAGAAGCGCATCATAAAAGGGGGCCATCCTGAAAATTATTTCACTTTGCACACACAAGCAAAATTATTTCACAAAACCAAACTACCAGGGTAAGACTCATCAGATATTGTTAATAATAATTTTGCTGTTTTTTTTTTTTTTAAATATTTGATGAATACAGATTACTTACAGAAATATAAAATCTAATTCAACAGATTTAAAGAGGAAACATGCACAGCTCTGTGTTTTGTGTACAGTTATAAACAGGTCTCATTAGATGATGGTGCAGGGATGTTCTGGAGTTGTTGCGGTCGCAGCAGCTAACATAACATGCTGCAGTGTTTGCACATTGTGGTACCTCACCCAGCAGTTTGTGTTTGTTGCTCAGTAGGTGAAATTCTTTGTGAATATTTGTGATCTGTGGGGATAAAGTGTTTCTGATGTCCTGATACAGAGGAGAGATAGTTTAAAAAGTGCAGCTCTGTCTCTACCACAAACTGGGTGCAGTGGGTACAGACTCTGTCCTCTTTGGGGAGCCAGGTCTGTCGATGGCATCCTCTCTCGATGGAGACATCGTGTTCACTGAGTCTGTATTATTTCTAACAGCACTTGGGACATTTCTGGAAATAAATAAATAAATAAATAAATAAAAGTGTCACATGGTACTGTGGAAGTGATTGTTTTCCATCTTTCTGACAATAAAAAAATGACTGAAAATGACTGTTAATTCAAGTCCTGTTTACTATTACACAATAAAGAAATGAGGAGATTCAAGAGTTTGTAACTCATTAAAGGACACACACACACACACACACACACACACACACACACACACACACACACACACACACACACACACACACACAGAGTCTCCAGTGGTCTGTTACTGAGTCAACAGGCAGCATCGGGACTAGATATCCTCAGTTAAACTCCTCAGCAAAATCAGCCAATCACAGAGCTCCTGGAGCAAAATCAGAAATCTGATTGGCTGACACTCCAGACACTCGGTCTCTGCTGCTAAGTGGAGGGGAAACAGAGAGTGACCACACAGCAGGGGCACCGAGGAGAGGAAAAAGGAGGAGAGAAGGAGAAGAAGGAGAGGAAATAAAGTCCAGCACAGTCAGCTTTAAGTGTGTGTGTGTGTGTGTGTGTGTGTGTGTGTGTGTGTGTGTGTGTGTGTGTGTGTGTGTGTGTGTGTGTGTGTATGTGTGTGTGTGTGTGTGTGTGTGTGTGTGTGTGTGTGTGTGTGCGTGTGTGTTTGCAGATAAGAGTTTTGGTTTAATTAAAGGGGCAGAATGAGCTCAGAGAAACATTCTGTAATTAATCTCTGTCTTAATCCTTGAAAAAAGAGCAGCAGCGGCTCTCCACACTCACACTTTAAGTACCTCAGTATGGTATCTGCAGTGATGGTATTATTTTCTACATAGCCCCTCTCTCTCTCTCATTCTGTTTCCGTTCGCTCTCTCCTCTCTCTCTCTCTTCTGAACTCAGAATGAACCCAGTGTGTGAATGGACTTGGTCCTAATCTTAATTGAAAAAATGGTCACACATTTCTGCTGCAGCCAAAGCACAAATCAAGGAGTAAATATAGATATGAATAAATTATTTTGGGAGTGATTTATGCAACATGGTGCCAAACAGAGAATCAGATCTGGACGGTGATGCCGGGAAAATTAGGCAGTCTTTATCTTCTTACAGTACAATCATTGAATCTCTTTTTTCTGTCACAAATAACTTCTACCAACAGATTGTACCGAAGTAATTCCTATAAAAAGTGCAAACAAACTCCCTCAACCATCAAACCCACAACTTTCATCCCACTTTCAAACACAAAAGGTTCACTTTAAGTCCAAGGTGTGATCCGTGTGGTCTCAAAGGATTCTTGTGTCCTATGAACTTTCTGTTGCACAAAGGTTTCAGCATTTTCAGGACAGTGTGATGATGAAACCGCCTGCTGCTTGGAGCTTTAACGCTGCAAATGTGGAAACGATTATTGAGCTTTTCTGCCCATAAATACCATGAAGTGTGTGTGAAGAGGATGCAGGGACCTCTTTCACTTTTCCCTCTCACGGTGTGTTGAGTTGATTTCACAAGTGGTGTTATAAAACACACTGTAATGTACAAATAAATAGGCAGACATGATAAAAGAGGAAAACGGTTTTAAAAAAAATGTATACCAAGAAAAAATTTAAATATGTTCTATTTATGTCATGCAAAATGAATAATCTGCATGCATATCCTAAGATATTTGACCTTTGAATGACTCAGCTCTGCCTCCACACTGTCTGTTATTTTGCAGAAGAAAAACCAGCAGTCAGCACTTGCAGGCGTTAACGGCATCACAATAGGAGACACATCTCTGCAGCTCAGGTTTCACAGGCTCAACCAGCCGCCACTCCCAGGGGCTGAGGTCAGATGTGTGGCTGGATTTCCCGCTCCCTGCTGCTCTGAAATGTTGTTGTTGATTGTTTTATTTCCCTTATTTGGACAAGAAAAGAAAGGACATGCTTCACATTTGTCCTGAGGCTCATTTAACCATCGCCCCACCTTTTAAAATTACCCCGTCACTGAGACACAATACTGCCATGTTTGGTTTGATGAGTCTAGCTTATTACCAAATCCAGTCACTCACACACACTCACACTCACACTCACACACACTCACACTCACACTCACACTCACACTCACACTCACACACACACACACACACACACACACACACACACACACACACACACACACACACACACACACACACACACACACACAGTGCTGCAGCATCAGCTTATTTTCCTTTCAATTCTCAGGTTACATAAACTCCACACACTGATTTTCTGTCACAGCTTGGTTTGATTATTGAACAAAAATATTTCCACAATGCCCTTCAAGACTGAGCATGCTCATTCCTTAACTTGACAAAATTTCACCAAATCTCAGGGCTAAACTTCATATTTGACATCCTATTGAATAAATTAGAAACCCTTAAAAGGAAATACAGTCACCCTATGGGAGTTGGCCTTTTATTGTCTTCCTTTACCTTGTTTGGGGAGCTTTTTGTTCAAGGAAAGATGTTTCAATCTCAACCAAACCACGTGACATGACTCAGTTTGCAATCAAAATGTTGTGTTTGGGTTAAGACAACTCTTTTTCCCTTTTCAGTGGGGACTGTGATGAACTTTGTCACACAGGTGTGATATTTCATGTGATGTGAAAACATCCTGATGTCCCAGATTTAAAATGATAATCAACAAACATCAGATGTGATGTTAATGTTGAATAAATCCAGAGAGATTCACTTTTCTTCACAACATTTTATTAGCAAATGTAAAAAAAAAAAAAACTATATCTGAGTTTAAATGCTGGACGTGAAACAACAGATTTAGCTTTGATTTCTGAAACAACAACTGGTATAAATAATCCAACAGAGCAAAAAGTTTGCTTTTAAAGTGTGAAGCTGGTTTATTTTGGTCCAAAGTAGTCGACCATGCCGTTTCCTTTACGACCATCGAAGAAGAAGAAGTTCCTGTGAGGCGGATCTCTTTGGGAGAGAGCCTGAAACAGAGGACAGAGTGAGAGAGATCAGATTTGAAGTTATTTTTCCCGGGCTTTTAATTGTAGAGGGACAGGAAAGAAATGCAGGAAACAGAGCACAGTCAATTTGGACAAATAGACCAATACCTGCTCCTGAAAAAATGTCACTTATTCAGTTAATAGACTATTAATCAATGAAGTCATATTCAATTAATAAAGTCACGCCATATTACTTATCTTAGACAGCTAAAACTCTTTCACACCATAAGACATTAAACAGATTATGTTATAGGATAGCTCTCTGAGATGCAGCTTCTAGTGTTCAAGCTCTCAACATAAATGCATAAAAGAGAGAAAAAATAACTTGACTGTCCAAAGCAAATTTTAAAAAAAACACAATAACATACAAATAGCTCTTCTTTACCCTCAGCACTCAGCTTGACAAGATCTTGATGAAAAATCATATCATCATCTCAGAGTAAAAAATTGTCTCAACACCAAACAGACTCTGCTTTTGTCTTATTTTATGAAAAATGAAATTCAATCTAAGCAGCTTCATGAACTCTCCTATGCATCATATCAGAGTCAGAAGATCTGGGAGCACAGACTGCCTCGTGGTCTAGGTTGTGTTCCTTATGGCAAAAAGCCCTTGAACAGGCAGCCTGAGTTCAAGTCCGGCCTGTGGCAACTTTCCCACGTCACTCCCCACTCTCACCCTGTTTCCTACTCTATCCACAGTCATGTCCTCTAACATTAAAGGCATAAACCCCCTGAAAAATAACTTTAAAAAAATCTGTTTCTAACAAGCGAGTCATGTTGACATTTCTAATCTTTACTAAGACTAAAGTAACTGTAGTTCACTCAGTGTCCTTTTAACAATAATGTAAGGATTAAAATGATAATTTAAGAAAAAGAGATAAAGATTTCAAAAAGGAGCTGCAAACTATGACTTTAAGGTTTTATTTAAGTGATGTAAATATCTCAAGTTTCAAGTTTGATATTTATGAAACTCTGTTGGTCTGTTTTTCACTGCAGAAACTGAAATCAAGTCTTCATGACTTATCTGAAGTAAAAATTGTCTCATTAGACTTAAAATAGGTCTGAAAACATAACTTATTTCAAGATATTAAAAGACAAAAATTATGCCTGAGTTACTTGTAAAGCAGAAAGGACACCAGTTAATTTTTAAGAAACTTTGCAAGTAAATTTTCCCCAGTTTCCTTCCTTTTGTTTAAAATTAAGGCATCATTTTTGTCTTCTAATATCTTGAAATAAGACATAAACACTTGCTTGGATTTCAGCTGTTGGAGCTGTTTCTGTTGTTTGTCCAGCACCAGTCTCATTATTTAACAAAGCTGGTTTCCCAGAGGAACTGCAGGCTGTTTTGTTTTAGGTTTATAATCCCGATTTTGTAAACTGGCTCCAAAACCAGGCTTTAAATGACCATCCAGATTATAAATTAAAGCACTGTTATGATGACGCTTCAAACACTCAAAAATGTCTTGGCTGATTTAGACATCCAGCTTCAGCCATGTACTGTACATGGTAGAACATGTTCCACAGTGCATCATGGGATATGAAGGCACAGAGCAGACACAGAGTGAGCTCAGCTATCTAGGTCAGTGCAGCTCAGAGGAATCAATCGGCTCAGCTGACTACATTTACCATCAACATGGAGCCAAAACATGTGGAAGCATCTTCAAAGTGATCGAAGGTTCAGACGTCTTTGTGAGTGAGACCAGTCAGACTGACCTCGAGAGACACCCCTCGGTCTGTTGCAGCAGATTTCATCATCATCATCATCATCATCATCACATGGACGGGAAGTTGTGCCAGCATAATGCAGTCTGATGCTTTACTGTTTGTCCCCTCCCTCCAACACGCTCCCTCTCTCTCTCTCTGTTTCCCTGAACTGAACTTTACCTCAGCCTGAGGTCAGCGTGCACAAAGCTCAATGCTGTCGTGGAATTAAGTATTCAGGTCACACTCACCGAGAAAACTTTCTCTTCGACTCTGCGCATTAAATAATAATGCTGTTTTTATCAGTGAGGTGAATCTCAACAGTTCTCATGACCTCATTTAGCAGACAGTGAGAATCACACCAGAGTCTGAACTCAAGACATGACGGTCAGAAGCAGACAACGGGCTAATTTAAGAATGTTTCAATAATTCAACAAAAACAGTCAGGGATTCATGGAAAACAAAGTTATGCATTCTTTAACATAACTTCATTTTTATCAAAGTTTAGGAAAAATAAAGACCCAAAGCAAATACACTCACCAGCCACTTTAAAAGGCTCACCCGTCCAACTGCTTGTTTACACAAACACTCCTGATCAAAATTTCACTTTGATTGTTGGTGAAATAAATTGCTCATTTTTTTTTGTCTCACTCCCATTTCTTCTTTTTGCATTTTGAAACTCTACTTCAAACCTTATTAAGATTCAACAGTGCATGTAAATTCTTGCAATTTTTCAACTGGTCTTAAAATTTTGATCAGGTGTGATATCGATTCAGCCAATCACATGGCAGCAACTCTGCAGCATTTATTCATGTAGACGTGGGGAAGATGACCTGCTGAAGTTCAAATTGAGCATCGGAATGGAAAAGAAAGGTGATTTAAGAGACTTTGAATGTGGCATGGAAGCTGGTCTGGGTATACGACAAACTGCTGATCTACTGAGATTTTCACACACAACCATCTCTAGAGTTTACAGAGAATGGTCCCAAGAAGAGAAAATACCAACTGGTTGGAGATGATAGAAAGGGTTAGGTCTGCAGAAGAACATCTCTGAACATACAACACATACAACTTTGACATAGATGGACTACAGCAGCAGAAGACCACCGGATGACCCTCCTGTCAGCTGAGAACAAGAAACTGGGCTCACCAAAACTGGACTACAGAAGAGAAAAACATTGCCTGGTCTGATGATGGATTTGGGGTCCACATAGAGTAGACGGTGAGGAACACCTTGCAGCAAGAAGCAGCTTGTGAATACTTGCAGTTTGAATCATTTTATAAAGAACTGTTTATCTATCTGCCTGGCTGGGCACCTACATTCAGGGAGGGCAAAATAACAGTTTTGTTTTTCCAAATACATCTGTTTTGTCATCTGAAAAAACATGTGAAGGCAAAACATTACATCATTAAATTTAAATGGTAATCTTGCTAACACTGCATTATTAACACTGACGTTAACATTAGGGTCATTTTCAAAGGCTTGAGCAAAATATTTGTCAACGTTATACTCCACTCTGTCACCTCTTTGCCACCGCTCTTAACGAGCCACAGTAGAGCCAGAAAGAAGTTGAGACTCCAGTGTTCGTTTTTTAAAATTAGGTTATTTTTAGAGCAGTGTCACATTTCATGAGTACAATTCCAACCTCTTATTATGGTCGGTAAATGTGTGGAATTATAAACTTTATGTTTATATGGATCCATTCAAACAATATAATTTACATTTGAAAGATCTGAAAAAAAGAGAGATCATAACTCTGTTCAGTTCAGTCGGTGTCTCTCTGTCCTTTTCATCATCAGTGCAGTCTGATTTGGCACCTTTTGCTGGCTCTCCCTCACCACCGGCCTCCTCCTCTCTCTCCTCATTTTGTTTTTATTTTTTAAACAATCAGTAATAGACCGCTTCATTTGTGCCGCGGGTGTACATGACAGTGCTCTCTCTTCAGAATAGGTGAGAGTGCAGGTGGAGGATACAGTGCATGTGTTAGAGGGAGCATTAAAACACACGCACTCACACGAATGCGACCAAATTTAATTTTGACCTGCACACGCTGTAAAAAGGTTGCATATGTGATTATTTTGGCCGCAGTCTCGAGCATTGTGGATGTTCATCCCCAAAGTTTGCCGCAACCGTGTGATGCTGGCACCTTGTTGGATCTATGCCACCAAGAATTAATGCTGTTCTGAAGGTAAAAGGAGGTCAAACCTAGCAAGGTGTTCATCAATATTTGTTATCATTCATCTCGCCGCAAAGTTTGCAGTCAAATTCTATTCAAACATTCTGGAACTAAAAACTTCTGTGATATAAAGTCATTTTTTTTAAAGATGAACAGACAGAAAGACAGACACTTTATTAATCCCTTGGGAAGGTTCCCTCAGGAAATTCAGAAATTTCTTTCCTGACATTAAAATAAAATTTTATTTATGTTAACAGGCACCTGTTAATGTTTCAGTGTCTTGAGATAACGTTTGTTATGATTTGGTGCTATATAAATTAGGAACAATTCATTGATTAACATTACCCTTAAAGAGTTTGTCTATTGAGTAATACTGATAATGTGTTGAGGTTGTCTAAGTCGTGTTTTTAATCACAGGCTAAAGGAAGTTAAGGTTGGAAAAAACCTAACAGATACACCTTGTTGCCTGGTAGCAGCAAGTTTACCTACTCATTTCTTCCACACATGACATCTGAAAGTACGTAAGAAAAAACCTGTTTTGGAACCTGCAAAGCAAAAAGTGCTGCTGACAGCTAGTTTTGGTCCTGATATGAAGTGTAGTTTATAAAAAAAATATCACATGGGAGTGGAAGAAAGGTAAAGGTTAATTTTTAATGTAAGCATTTGAGTCAGATTATAGTGTGTGCTATCACTCTGTTGGCTCTCTGCAAAAAAAAAAAAAAAAATTCAGTGAGGTTATTCTTTCAGAATAAGATCATCTGTCCTGTCAGGAGACTGCTAGAGGAGCGTCACACTGTTTTTTTCTCTGTGATCAAACTGAAAATCTCTTGCACACAGAGCCAAGCGGCTGCCGTCTTTCTGAAGCTGACCCAGAAACCAGCTGAGTGGCCACCTGTCAGCTGACTGACTCCATCGCACACCAGACTGGCTCTCTTCACCGTTTACCACTTCAGAGGAACTATTCCAACATGCAGCTCAGTCCACGGCTTTGAGACTTTTAATTCTCCTTTGTTATCGTAGAGATTCATAGATTCTTCAAAAAGCTTCCCGATGCTTACCTTAACTACTTCCTGTCCCAGGACTCCTCCCACGACGGCGCAGACAGGAGACATCTCAGAGAAGCAGAAGCTGAGGACAAACAGAAGAGACAGACTGTGACTAAACAAATGATGTAGAGGAGCTGAAGAAGGATGAAGGAGGATCTCTGTTTCTGTTCCTGCAGCACTGTAGTTAAACTGAAGACCTTTTTACAGTGAACATACAGATTCTTATTTAATCACAGTTTGCATCAATCACTTCTTCACAGAGATTAAATAGATTATGTCAATCTGAGAGTTCTTCTGTCAGAGATCGTTAAAATGAAGCTGACAGCGCTCATGGGCTTGAGGGAAAAATAACATTTCTTAGAGATGAGTGTGTGAGAGTGTGTGTGGAGCAGTTAAAGTGATGGGAAATGAGCTGAGAGCGAGGGGAGGAGGGTTTCTCTGTGTAGTTGCCTTCGTGTAAACTTGACCGTGACTTCAATCTATGAATCTCTCTGACCTGATTTCTTACTGACCTTAAGCTTGTGTCTGACCTCCAAAAGTTCTTTATAATAAACATGATTTGAGTGATTTAAACATGAGCCTCTGTCAGTTATTTACTCATTTGATTGACTTGTGGAATACTTCACACGTAAGGGCGCTTCATACCTTACAAAGTCCTCGTTCAGGAGGTTGTTGCTCACTGCTAAAGCCTCCAGAACATCTCCGCGGATCTGCTTCAGGATCTCACAGTCCTCTGCATAGCATTGTGGGTCAGGGTCACGGCCTTTGTCTGTACGAAACTTCAGCAGAACTGTGGAAACGGAGAGACAAGATAAAGAGAGGAAATCAATGAAGAGTTCAGAGGCTGGGAAGACGTCTGAAACATTGTCTGGAGCAACATTTTCCAAACAACCTGTAAACATTAATGACATTTATCATTTCAACACGCATTAAGTGACTGACACACTCCATTATCATCTCATGGAAAGATGCTGCATTCTTCAAATCATGATAAGATCAGTATGTGGTTGCACCATCAGCCCTTTCATGTGATTAAGATACATTTCCCTGCAGTGAATTAAAACCAGCATGTATCCGTGCATGCAAGGACGTTGCATAAATCCCCCTTCACATGTTCAGTAAGGAAACATTAGGGTTTCCTGTGTCAGCTGCAGGGTCGACTGAGAAATCAGAAACACACACTTTATTTGGTCATGATTTCAAACAAACACAGACTTCTCATACTGTGCCACACATCAACACCTCGCCCCCATGTTTCCTGTTCGTCCATTAACTTCAACCACAAGAGGAAGTCCTCCCACGGCCATTTCCACCAGCGTGGCATGTACACACACAGACGCACAAATACACACACACACACACACACACACATAAAATAGAGTTGTGAATCATTCTAGCACCCAGCTCTGCACTCTATCATTCACAGTTTTAAGTAGAAAGTTAAAGGCTGGCACAAGCGGCACAACCTCAAGCAGAAAAATCAAAACAGAGTTTCATAACAGAAGTTAAAAACGGCCACTCGGATGGAACAATGATTTCATCTCTTAACCTACATGTGTAAAAATGGCAGAATAAAGCTGAGAGGAACTATTTCAGGCATATCTTTACGCTGAAACTCATGTTAGAAGGTCAGAGACATCTAATTTTGAACTATCCTCCCACATAATGAATACAAAATGTGTTTATTGTGGGATTTTCAATGCATTCTGATGTCTAAATGTTTATTAAGTATTCAGCAATTTGGGAGATAATAAGGCTTTAATGGTCAAATTGTAACTATAAGAGGCAAAAATAATACCTAAATGAAGAAACACTCTCTTAAAAGTTGTTTTTAATGTCAGAAAACAATAACAGCCTGCTCACACACCTCTCAAAGAGTCTTATTAACTGATAAATCTGACAGCAATGAGAGTGCGCGATGAGATTCTTTTTTAGGTCATTTTTCTGGCTTTTTATGCCTCAATTAAGAGAGGACATGGATGGGGCAGGGAACAGGGCAGGAGTGGGGAGTATCATGCAGGTGCTGCAGGCGTACTCTCTCATGTGTCAACTCACACCGGCTGTGTGTTTAGTGCAGCACTTCACACAGTTGGAGCCACAGGCCAAGAAGCCCCCCACCCCAATGATGATCCTCTCCTGGTTCCTGTTGGGCTGTAAATCCTCAAACCTGTTGACTCCTGGGCCCCATTCTTTGTATGTGATTCAAATAATCTGAGCTAATGTCCTTTTAGCCTGATTCAATTAACGGGATGATCAAAAGCTGGCTAAGTCTGTGAATTGTGCTATATCAGTCTCATTAATTGGATCCAGACATGAGTGATCAGGATATTTGGGTGTGCCCGTTCTACTTAGTGTGGATCACAGAAATCATGATCATCTGTCATAATTATGGTCATAATTCATGGCGAATAATAAGGAAAGAGCAACATTTTTCACACAAACAGAAAAATTAAAGAAACAATATAACTGTAAAATCCAACACACTGGATGCAGCAAAGGTGAGACAAGCAGCTTGGCAAGGAATGCGGACAAGTCAAATGCATAAATAAGGCATATTTATAATTATGCATTGCTGTGTAAGGCTATAGCCTGGGCTATTAGTTTAAATGTTTGCTTTAAACTTGTAGCCTAATGACCCAAATTAATTACTTTCTATCACTGATGAACTAATTTGCTCCAGTGCAGATTCATTTCAGCGAGCCCTATAAGCTGTTGCCAATAAATAATGCCTTGGTGACTGAAACAGTAAAAAATAATCAGAAATGAAAGGAGATCTCAGGTCATTTTTTCCCTACAAAATGCAGCACAGATTATTATTGTTCCTAAATCGACTGAATCTCCCAGGAAGGGAGCTTGGGTTTGTGTCTTTAAATATTTTACCTATGTGTTCTGGAAGGACTTTATTCTTATGCAGTTGTGCAAAAAAATTTAAAACTGCATCACAAGATAACAAAATACACTCACGCGAACACACACACACACACACACACACACAAACACACTCTGCGGTTAAGATCTCTGTTCTTAGTGAGACAGGAAGCAGTTGTAACAGAGGAAGAGCCACTTCCTCATCGGTCGCCCAAAAACAACTGCTGGCTCCAATTATAGAAGCAGCGAAGGAATAATAACACTCCTCCTGTCTCATTTACTAAATAAAAATGAAATCTAGGCGGGGTTTTTTCCTCCACGTTAACAAACAAATCAAACTGACACGTCATCCTGGAAATGGGGCGAGGCTGCTGTGGGTCGATGGGTTTCAGGTGGGGAGAGATTAGACTGAAGGCTCAACGACAAGATGTTTAAAACAGAAAAATACAGGGGAAAAAAATAAATACAAACTTCCTCCTGTCCTGTGATTAAAATGCAATACAACTATTTATTTTAACAGATTTACAGTTTGTCTGTTTGTGTCGCCTGCTGCTGGTAGAAAATTTCTAAATGTTCAGATTAAAATTGAAAACGTCCCAAAAACCCTTTGAATTTATCTTTAATTTATGCTTCCTTAATGCAGGTTCAGTGTTATTCTAATCAATATATAAACTCTCAGAGCTGCATTATTCAGATTTTTTTTTTTAACTGAGTCTTGCCAAAGTTTAACTGAGCCACACACACACATTAAAACTGTATTTACACACAGCAAACACTTGTAAATTCTCAATTTTTTTTCCTCTTAATTTTTTTTTATTTCAGTCAGTCTGTGTACGCCTGCTGTCTTGCGGTGTCTCGTAGGTGTCTCTGTTCTCTGATCAGTGCACATGACTGGTCATGGATAGCCTGTGATGGAAACTGGCATGCAGAGAGCAAGGACTGTACAGAGCCAAGTGACAGGCGGCACAATAACAGCTCTAAAGAGAAGGTCATCAGACGTAAATAAGCTGGAAACAGGAAGTTACCTTTCATACGTGCTGTAAGGGTCAAAGTTTCCTTCAGGTTAACGGTCCTAAACATGTCACTTAGTTCACATCCATTAATTTACACCAAGCAGCATTAATCTTCGAAAAATGAAAAAGTTACTGTTGTTGCCAAAATTCAATTTAACAAACATACAAATCATCAAACACTGCACTGATGGATTATTAATTTAAAGAGTGACTTAAAGCATCGCTGCAGAGATCCTACATGTCTTCAGTTTCATATTTCTGTCCTTTTTTTTTAGACCTTTAAGGATTCTTTGTCATAATTTCTCTGTATGGAAATTCTGTTTGAGCCTTTCAACCTACACAGAAATCTCAGCAGACCTCTGAGCAGCAGTTTTAAATATGGAATCAAGATTTGACGTATGATTTAGTGGATTAAAAATATTTCTTTTTTTAAAGAACCTTAAGTGTTCTGTAATTCTATCACATAAAACCTGCCAAATTCAAAGATGTTACTTCTTATCCCAAATACATTTAAACAGCATGCCAATTTTTAAAAAGTGAGAAAACATCACTGGTTAAAGCTTTAAATACGGATTATCATAATAAACTGTCAGTGCAAAAGCAAAACTGATGCCAATCAGCACTTACAGGTTAAACTATCTTAAAAAATCTTTTAATCTGTCTCTATTCCCGACCCTCAAAAAACACCAAAAAGTCTGACTTCTGATATCATAAATTAAAGGAAAAACAATAATTTTCCTGTTAGAGACTCAAAACCTGTGTTTTTACTTGAAATGAAATGACACTTTAAATACCATGAAGCATGAAGTAATCCACCGGGGTTCGCTTCAGACCAGCTTTGGCCTTCTCACTTGTCCAATCAACTTCCAGAGCCTCCTTCAGGGAGCAGAAACTCATTGTCTGATTGATTAGAGAGAAAAAAAATCATTAAAACAATAATGTCAACAGAGAAATCTTCATGTTTACTCATCCTGCCACTCGCTCAACAAAAATCTTGACATAGATCTGTTTCTGTTGGTCATTTGATTACCGGTATAGAGGAAAGTATTTTCTTGACTGATGGACACTTGGGTGCCAAAAAAAGAGAAAGAGCTGAAAATAATAAGACTTTGCAAAAAACCGTAAACATTTTAAAACCTCCATCTATCCCACAGGAATGTTACCAGAGAGTCACCACATGTATCATTAGTTCTTTGAACCCAATAGATCATCCTCTTTCTGGCAGACGGTTTTCTCAGACTTTTGATTAAATTTAATTTATTTTTAAAAAGTCTTATTAGACTTATATAAGCCTCATTCACCTGACAAGTCCAGAAAAGTGTCTTTTTTCAGGATATCAAAAAACAAAAGCGTCACCTGAATTGCTGTAAAGAATAGAAAAATCTGTCAGTGGTGTAAGAAAAACGTATGTTTGTTTTCTTTAAAGAAGAATAAGTTTTTGCTCTTTACAAGCAAATCAGGCATCATTTCTGTCTTTTAATATCTTGAAAAATGCATTTTTCTAAGTCTGAAAAGACATTTTCACAAAATATAAGAAAAACTTTCTAAGTTTTCATTTTGCAGTGTACTTTAACTCTGGTCTTGGTGGTCGTACCTTTTTCACCATGGTGGTCTCACTGGCGTCCACTTTAGCTTTCTTTGCCTCTGGACCATCGTTTGAATTCTCAGTGCGTTTCACCACTTTAGGTTTCTCCCTTTAAAGAGAGTGAAGACAGATGATAAACAAACTTTTGAAAATCACAAAAATTCTTTAAAAGTGTGTGAGGAAGAGTCTGTTAGGTGCTATCAATTTTTTACACAAGAAACTGTTTCTTTATCCCATCTAAAGTGGTTTGATGACTTTTAAAAAAACAGAACAAAGGGAAACATTTGACTTGAAGACGAAACAGTCTGCTGTCAAAAAATGTAGATATTAATGACTAACACTTTCCCTGACATGCCACCATGATTGTGACATTTCAACCACAAAAGTAGCCATGCCCCATATACCATCCCTCATAATCTGTTTCACTGAAGACCAAAAACATTGTGCTGTTAACCTGTGACTGAGACCATGAAGTCATAACAAAAATATGTCCTGAGGAGTGAAATGAGGTGGACTTTTGGGTCAGTTTCTCATAGACTTCTATCTGTGGGGGGACAAATCTCAGATAAATTACTAGTAAATAAATATTTTTTATTTTACATGCTTGAAGTAAAATAAGTTTTAAAGTTATGCATAAAAAGGGGTTTGGTTGCTTTGAGTTACAGATGCAGGGCATCACTTCCCCCAGCTCCACTGAGCCTCTAACTGACCCACACGCCTGTTATGTAACCGTGTGACTGTCACAAGTTAAAAACACATTTTGCATCGCAGCCCACACTCACTCCACATAGTTGTGCTCCTTGCCAAGGTTGCAGAACATGTATCCATAGTAACCGTAGACGTCGCCACAGAAGACCTTGATGTTGTGTTGAGAACAGAGTTGATCAACCCGAACCATCAGGTCTCTGGAGCAACCTGTCAGACACACCTGAGGGAGAATAACACGGTGTGTTGATTATCACAAGTAAAGCACAGAGTCTTGATAAAACAATCAGAGACAGAAAATCTGATTTTAACTTTAGAGAGTTGAAGCAAATTAGGATTTTTTTATTCAAATACCTCAAGTTTCACATTTGACATTCATGAAACCAAACACCCACTGGTTTTTTGTTTTTCACAGAAACCAAGCAAAGTGCTTAAGTCTTAGTAAAAATTGTCTTATGTCTTAGCATTATCTTAACACAAGAAAATAAACAAGACATTTTTCCCTGGGGCTACCTGTGTAGGAAACAGAAAACATGGTTGTGTAATAGTTGGTGTGTCATGATGTTACTGGTGTGACACTTTTGTCATGTATGAGTTACAACAACAAAAATAATAAAACTTTTCTGTAACTATGCAAACAGAGCGACAGAGTGTGTGCAGTCGGTCAGCTGTACTCTGAGTGAACCAGATGGATCGTGTGTGTTCCTCTTTTGTATTTGTCCCTCTGTAATTAGGACTCTTGTAGAAAAACTGTGACCACACTCCCAACTGCTTCACTTTAGTCGCACATTTTCTTCCTGCAGAGCCACAAAGACACACTGGTGGTAACAGATAAAGGAAGGAGTGGCCGACAGCAGAGACAGACACAGACCCTTCTCTACTTTCTAGTTTTTATATTTTATCTCAATCTCTTCAAAACTGACCATCCATTTCCTCCCTCTCTGTCCCACTAAATCCATCTCACACTGTCCTCACTTCACACTGTCCTACTTTCATCTTCCTCCGTCTTCCTCTCACGGCTCTCTCCCTCCTCCCTGCTCTCGACCTTTACTTAACACCCCCTAAGGGAAGAAACTGCCGACAATTCAGACAAAACAGGAGCGAAAAAACCTCTCTGTGTTATTCTTCTGATGTGTTCAAATACATTCTTGCCTTCAGCAAAGACAGAAAACAGTAATCCAGACTGCGTGTATGGCTGCTTGTGGAGGTGAATACTGAAAACAGACAACAATGTCAACATCTCCCACAACAATAAGATGATCAGTTACTGCAGAGTTTACGATGTAAAAATGATCACACTTCTTGCCGTCAGATACTGCTTGACATCAAAATTTTTACAAGATGCTTTTCTTTTACAAAAAAAGTAGGAATAGAACCCCTTCACCGTGGATTCACACATTACCAAATATGACAGGAATAATGTTACTGTTTTTTGAATCATGGTCATGCAGTGACCAGGACTGTCACCTGGTCCTGGGTTTGAAACTACCAGCTGACTTTTTTGGTTTGCCTCGTCCACACATTTGGTAACTTATTGGAGAGAGCAGAAGGTGTGTGTGTAAATCTCCTCACACTCCTCACTCAGTTTGAATGCAAACTTAAGAAAAATCTGCTCCTAAATCTACAGCTTATTGTTTCACCATAAGTTTAGACCAAATATCTTTCAAGAGAGAGCAAATTAAAGCTCACATAGTGATCTTTTTTTTTCCTGCAAACTGATCAGAGAATCAATCAGTGCTGTGAGGTAATCTATCACCCTCAGTCAGCTGATGCTCAGTGCCTGAGTTAGTTTAGGGACTTTTCCGTGCAACATGAATGCCAACTATTTAACAGCAAACAAAAATAGCTCTGCCCCCTGATTTTTTTTCAAGACAAGTGAATGTGTCATTATCACTTTCCTCCACCCACAAAGCACTGCTGTAAATCCAACAGAACCATATAAGGCAAACATGAGCATTTAACTGCAGCTGTCCCCAGTATGTAATTATCAGGGTAAATATACCTCAAACCAGTTGGTACAAAGATAAAATGTAAACATCATTATTGATAAAAGAGCAAAACTCAGCTAGTATCAACATTGCATCATGATGGCAAAGACATAAACTTGGTGCACTTTGGTTCTGCAGCCTGGAAGAGCAAAACAAGTGATTCATGCTTTAGAAGTGAGCTTCAAGTGACATCTAGTGGTCAGTCTGAGTGACACAAAACGAAACCGCTCAGTCTGACGGAGACAATGCTGCTCTCTGGACTGGTCTATCTGTAAATTACATCTGGACTGTGGTCAGTGTGAGTTTTATCAAACAATATGTACAGAATAAAGCTTTTTCTTTAACTACTTTCACCATCTGAAATCAGGAAAATTCAGACTTGGTGTTCACTGAAGTCTAATCACCGACCTCCCACTTATAAGATGATAATGTATGGTGTAACTATTTATTTCTACTTACTGCATCAAACTGCAGAAAGAAGTCATCTGGTTTGTTTTCCACTCTGTCCGAGTCAGCGTGAACCTCCACCATGGGGTTGAGTTTCTGTGCTCGCTCCAGAGAAGCTTTGGCTCTATTGTCACCCCGAGTCGTCACTGGAGCCAGGAACTGAGCTCGACACGACTCTTCAGACACCTGGTGGACACAGAAACAGGGGAAGCAGATCAGAGAGAGAGTGAACTTTAAAAAAATCTCTCTTTCACCCACCCTGGGCGGTACTGTATCTCTTTCAAGCTCAGGTCCTCTACCAGAGGCCTGGGAGCCTGAAGGTTCTGCGCAGGATCTTAGCTGTTCCTAGGAGTGCGCACTTCTGGATAGATATCTCAGATGTTGTTCCCGGTATCTGCTGGAGCCCTCCACCCAGCTTGGGTGTTACAGCCCCCAGTGTCCCAATCACAACTGACACCACTGTTGCCCGCACACCCCACATCTTCTCTAGCTCATCTTTCATCCCTTGGTATTTCTCCAGCTCCCGTGTTTCCTCTTCCTGGTGTTGCTATCATTCGGTATTGCTACATCTATCACTACCGCTGTCTTTTGATGTTTATCAACCAGCACCAGCACTATGTCAGGCTGACTGGCTAACACCGTCTTGTCAGTCTGGACCTGGAAGTTCCCCAGGACCTTAGCTCGCTTGTTCTCCACCACCTTAGGAGGTGTCTGCCATCTTGACCCTGGGACCTCCAGTCCATACTCAGCACAGATGTTACGCCAGCCACCTGGTTATGCTGCTCCATGTATGCCTTGACTGCCAGCATCTTACACCCTGCTGTGATGTGCTGCACTTTCTCAGGTGCTTCTTTACACAGCCTGCATCTGGGGTCCTGCCTGGTGTGATAGACCCCAGCCTCTATTGATCTTGTTTTGAAAGACAGCCTCTGTGCTGTCTTTCAGTCCAGCCTCTTCCAGCCATTGGTATGTTTCCCTGATGTCAGCCACTTCTTCAACTTGTCGGTGGTACATGCCGTGTAGGGGATGTCTTCCCATGATCACCCTTCCAACTCCTCCTTGTTACTGGGCTTCTGTTGCCAGGGGTATTTATTTAGCAGGTCATTACTGGGAGCCATCTTCCTGATGTACTCTTCGAAGCCAGCTGTCTCCTCCTGGATGTGGTGGTTGGTGGTTCTGACACTCACTAGTCCCCGGCCTCCCTCCTTCTGCTAAGTGTACAGCCTCAGGGTGCATTTTGCTACAAGCACCATCTAGTGGACATGCATAATCATGAATGGAAAGACTGAGCTTACAAGGTGCCATCTTTTAGTTTTATGGGTCATAAAAAAATCCCCTAAATATGTCAGTAAAGCTGAAGACAAGTATTTCTGAATGAAAGCAGAAACCCAGAAGTCTAGACCGTATGTGATAACCTGCTCTGCTAAAAACAGAGAATTTAGGCCTTTGTGTATCAGTGTAGCGTTGTGTGCTCTGTCAGAGCATGTGTACCTCTTCATGATCCAGCATTGTGAGTCCCTTGACTCCTGCCAGAATCAAATTTTTGGCCACCTCAGCCCCCAGACCCCCTAAACCTGCCAGGAGCACTTTTGACCCTCGCAATCTGCAAAATAAAATGAGAAGAAAACATACAGAGAATGACTTTATGTTAGGTTTGTGAAAATGGAGTTGCATATTATATGCTTTGGGCTGCAATTCTAAAACAAAGCTTGAAAAGAATGGCCAATCTGATTTCAGTAAGAAAGAAACTTTACACTAAATATGGTCATGTAAATGTAAACAGATATTTAACAACAATATAAAGGCTAGAATATGATCAATACACATTTCAATCAAATTTGTCAAGTCAGCGCCTGCCATAAATCAAGATAAGAAATGATCATCTTTATTAAGTCTGTGGGAAACTGTTTTGTCAGAGTAGAAAATTAGTGAAAAGTGATAAATGCAAACTATTTCAGTACCAAATAAAATAAAATACAGAAGCAAATGTCTAATTAAAAATACAAAGCGTCAAGAGGAGAGCCAAAACACAGTTTCCCGTACAGGGATAAAGCCCTAATTCTATTATAAATCCCATTTTAATCCAGGACTGATTGAAATAGCTTTCCTAGATATGGATTAAAATAGTCTCAGACGTATCCAAGTCTTGAGTTAAATAATCTTCTGTCTTGTAGGAAGACTAGAGCTAATCCAGGTTTAATTGAAGACTTAAATTCAACCCAGCTAGAGAATGGTTTAACTTCAGGTTAAAGGCTGAATGCTTCGCTGTGCATGGTGAAAATGGACTCACACATTTTATTGATTTGACATTAAGAGAGAGAGGTCATACTCCTTTCTGCTATCCAGAAGAAGCTTGCATATGACGTTTCAGACATTCCTTACAATGAGAATTCATTTTGGGGGAAAAGGAAGTACTGATGTTATGGATGAACACTTCTATGTGGAGTGAAATTACACACACGAAATGTACACACATCTAAATCATATCTGAGTGACAAAAGTTTACATTTAAATTTAATATGTAATGTATGTAAACTGGGCTGAAGTGTCTAAGTTTCAACAAATGTAGAAAATAGTGCCTAAAGTGACAAGATCAATAAGTTAGGGTAGTCAGACAGGTAAAAATTGAGCTGGACAGTGATAACCCATTGCACATGATGTGAATTTTTTTGCATGATACACCTAATCTATAAACCATTAATAAATAAACTATCGGATTTTTCACATGACTGAACAAAACCAGGTAGAAAAGATTTCCTTTGGCGTTCTGTTGTGAAGCTTGCAGTTTGTTTCCTTCGTTTGTATTTTATTTTCTTGAAACATTTTACCCTTCAACTTAAAGCTTAAATTAGTCTTGGCTATTTACTTTTAATATGCACTAGTACAGTAAAACAATAATTGTGTTTCAATTGTTTTGAGGATTGATTGCAACTTTGCCTTTTGTGATGCAAAAACTTGTTTCAAAAAAGAAAGAAAAAAAAGAAAAGAAAAAAGAAAATGGGGATTATTGTCTGTAATTGATACGTATCGTTCTCTCTACTAATACCGTTATATTTCAGTCTCTGTTGACAGTTATAACCATGCTGCAGGCAAATACAATATTTTTGTGGTCATCGATGAGGCAAGAGGTCTTCTCGATACACATTTTAGCCTGTGGGTGGCTAACTCAGCTAGCTTACCTCTTTTGGGCATCCAGTCCCCACAGCCGGATCTGTCGGTCGTACTGTGCCGCTTCCTCCTCAGTGATGACCGGGTCTTCTTTCTCGATCATATCGATAATTTTCGTTTACACAAATTCAAGGATAACGTTGAAATGAAGCTTTTATTGTACAGCAAAAGATAATACTGATTCAAACGCAGCGACAGTCCCGCTGAATGGGCGCAGAATGATGACGTTACGCGTAGGAAACAAAGCTGTCCTGTTTTTATTATTTATTTCTGGGGGGGGGGGTTCCGTGTATGTATATATAAAATGCTGTTGATTATCTATAATATTTCTAACATACTGTTTTATTTCATACAATGTGCCTGTGTTCGTGTATATCGACGTAATTTTTTGTGAAAGAGAAGAAGTCTTGATTTAATAGTTTTTAATGTTTAATTCAGCCACTTAACTCTAAGATGAAACTTTACACTTTATGAATTTTACTCAAGCATTATACAAATTACTACTTTGATGATGTTAGACAATCGATCGAGGTAGAGATTTGGGTTAATTTTTTCCCTGGGTTTTGTCTGGTACAATCAGTTACGTCGAGTTTTTTTTCTTTTCTTTTCTTTTTTTTTTTTTTTTAAATCTGCCTTTCGACATATTTCACGGTACAGAAACTTTATCAAGTTAAGCATTATGATGACTGAACTGCCAAAGGCAGAAGCTTATTTAAGCCAACCCCATTTTTTATACACACAAAAAGCTAGCAACGGATAAATCCTTAATAAAAACAACACACAAAACAACTTTGCGAACATTTCATCAAAAAACAGAACTTAATCACATTTTTGTACTTTGACCTCAACAACAATTTATCAGTGCCTTTTTGGCATTATTACTGAAATAATGTTTTTTGTTTGTTTTTTTTGCAACACATCTTTTCTCTTGATACAATTTTAACTGATAATTCAATTTACTTTTTGCACATCAAAAAAACACTCCTGATTAATCCTAAAGTGGGTTTACAAAGGAAAGTCTTCAAATTTTGATATACCTACTTTAATCCAACACAGTACAATGCCACGGTTACCTGTATTGTCAAGATACCTTTGATCGTGTAACGCAAACAAAAATGTTAATTGTACCAATGGCAATGTGCATTACGAAATATTATGTGATTTTGACACTGTAAAATCGGTACACATTGGTCTTGTATGTTTAAAAAGAACCTGCAAGACAAGCGCAGCAGTATATTTACCCCGGAGATCTCTTTTCGGTTATTTCCGTGAGACGTTATTCAACATGACATCATTCTCGGTAAAATCCGCCCCTTTTTCTCCTCGGAGAAGACGGTCGGCCATTTTAAGTTTACCAGTCGTCATTTCACATCGCTTCAGTAGGACGGAGAACGTCAGGATTCAATTTCATCAAATTTCTCTTACAACTTAAGTGGAGAATTACCTACTATGAATTGAAACTCTTCCTAAAATCAAATCAAGTAGATTCTAGTGAAGTGACGCATAAGCCAGCAGATTTCAGTGTCGAGTTGTAATTTTTTGCACCTCAATGTAGCTAGAGGAAATGGCTGTGGAAAGCATGACTGTCCATCCAAACTCCCCAACTACCAACCACGAACACAACAGTCTCCTGACTGACGAAAGGTCGAGTAATTCTACAGTCATATTTAAATGAAACTATTTATTTGTCCTGTGCTTTTACACAAAAGCCCGGGGTTTCTTTTTCTTTTTCTGTCAAGGGGATTAAACTCGCCTTTTCTGGAAAACGAGTAAAGAGGTAAAGAACGCCATGTTGACACGACAACGACAACTGGGAGGCCAAATAGCACCTGGGAGAACTTTATGCCCTCAATTTTCTCGTTATTACAACCAGCGACCAATCGACTCAAGCCGAGTTGTCGGAAGAAATATAGACAAGGTTGAAACAGCTGGTCAATCAAACTTTCACTGCCATTGTAGCCAATTCAACGGTTATAAAGCATCGGTTAACTACCTGCCCCTGTTCACTAATTTGAACAGCTCATACATTAACTAAACTCAGTATACTATGTGAACGCGACAAGTGATGTAATATAACTGGCCGTGGATACTTAACGACTATCTTTTTATCGTAATGGGCATAAGTTAGCCGCCTGGCTAATGCTACCAACTGCTGCGGTTGGTCAAAGTGTAGGAAGCTAAGCTAACTGCTAATGACCCGTTTACGGTAATTTGCCTTTCGTTGACTTTGCCGAGCGTTTCTAATTTTTGTAACACTTAATCGATGTAAATCGGTCAGAATGGGCGCACAAAAGTGTTACTCTTCGCTGAGCGTTTACGTCGTGCTATATGAAGCAACTTCTCGTTCAGCCAACTGTTAGCCCTGCGCACTTAAAATGTTCTGATGCCGTGCTCATTTTATGGAAACTCTATCAGGAAAACACTTTTTGGCCCCAAGCAACCCTTACTTATTGTGACACTGGCCCCAAACGGTATTAAGGTTTATTATCCTTTTAAATATGAGAATTTTCAAGTTTTGTACTGCTTGTTTGTCATTGCTGTTTATCTAATATGTCACTTTTTTCACAGTCGTGCCCAAACTGACTCGTCCCAAACATCCACAAAGGTCCCAAAAAATGTGTTAAAACGTATGCAAAGCATCCAAAAAGTGTTCAAGTCAAACACCAAATTCCCTTTCCCCATAGTCAACAGAAGGCGATGTTTATTTATCCAGTTGGCCCCACTCCCAAGTCCCAAATACCCCTTCAGTGTCCCTTGTAGGTTAGGGATAAAACTTTCAATGGTTTTGGTTGCAAAATGTGAAGAAAACCAGTCACAGTAAGTACTCCCCATTTTAATTATGGCCCTTTGCTTCTAGAGTAATCAAAAGTTATGGAGACATCCACAGAGCTAAAAATGTACCATAATGCATGGTAAATCCTTAAAAAGCTTAACCTGTTGTTTTATTGATCTTCAGGATTTTTCACAGATTTCTACTGGGATTTGAATAGTGTTTATGTATAGAAATGGAAACTTGTTTGTTAACATGAATGAAGACTAGGGTCTTTCTGCACTTAGTTTTAGATAGTATGTGTTACTTGTGCAGGGTATCATCTATAGCTCACTGAGGGGATAACAGACCTCCCCCTTCACAGGTTTTCTAATCCTTAGTTTGTGTGGATATAGTTCCATTAATATGTCTATGACTTGAAGTGTTATTTGAATTGTCTGAGCTTAGAGCGAGCTGGGTGTAGTCTGTTTGTGTTGTTTTTCCTCCAAGTGGCATAGTACTAAAAGCAAGTGATGTGTGTGTGATCAGTATCTGGACA
The DNA here is from genome assembly GCA_030710495.1 of Labroides dimidiatus. NCBI lineage: Eukaryota > Metazoa > Chordata > Actinopteri > Labriformes > Labridae > Labroides > Labroides dimidiatus. Next base: position 17,553,414 of record CM061154.1, read on the forward strand.
GACCAGAGGGGCCAACAGTTTCTGCCCATAGTGTATCCCAGCCATGTCCCATTCATGACAACCTGCCTCTATAATGCAGCCAAATCCCTGTGCTATGAAAGAGAGCACTCCATTGTGAGCAGAAATTTTTCCTTGTAGTGTGTTTGTGTGCCCTGCAGCCTTATAGCACATGCCAGCGGTGAGGTAGAGAAGTGACTTGGCTGCTGAGATGAAACTCCAAAGTTTGTTATGCTTGGCTGTAGAGCTGATAGTTGGTGCAGGACAAAGATCATACTGGAGTGAAGTATGTAAGCAGGGAAGATAAAGAGCTGTTTCACGGAAATTGAGAAATTTCAGTACTGCAGGTTTTGTATTTTAACCTGGGACACTTTGCAGAGCTAAATGAAATGTGCCCTAACATGAACAAATATTTTGTTGTTAGATTCTGAATTGTGCTCTTTAACGAAGAAATTTAGCCATTTGAACAACCCTTGGTGTCTGTTTAATATCAAAACAGATTTCCTTAAAGAACCTAGATCACTTAGTTGAGTTTAACTCAGAAAATGCTTGAAATCTAGAACGAATTTAAGGTTAAGGAATATTATTCGACAAAGTACTTATAAGGTGTCTGGATGTCTTTTCAGGATGAGGACTTCATGAGGACTATTTGTATGTAGCTATGATAACTAGAAACAGTTTTCTGAATCATTCCCTGCTGATTAACCTTTTGTTACTGTCAGTGAGAGATAAAGATATGAATTATTAAGATCGTTTCGGCAGATTACAGAGCTCTCTATCCAGAGCAGGCTTGTGTGTCTAGGATGTGGTGGGGTGCAGTGTGTATAGACAGAGTGCAGCTGACATTTTCTATCAAAGCATGTCACCTATACCCTACACACCTGCTTGATCCCAGCTCACTGTATGATCCTCAAAGGCCAAATCATATTTTATGGGAGTCAGTGATAGCGTTGTCATGCTGCTCACTGGCTTCAGGGCCTGTAGGCTGTTCCTGTCACCCTCCTTTTGCTGGGACAGGACCTAGTTAATCAAACATAGATTCTGAATTCTATCAGATTGTACTGTAAATTTAATTAGAGTATTGTGAGTAAAAATGGCAGACAAGGAAAACATCTATCCACCAGCACATGCTGTAGATAAAGCTAAGTACATACTCGATTTTTATGTGGGTCGGAGTGATCTCAAATTTATTTACCCAGCCCACTCTGCACACACACACACATACACACAAACACACACACACACACACACACACACACACACACACACACACACACACACACACACACACACACACACACACACAGTCCCTGCAAAAAAGAGGCCTGCATGTGATCCATGTTAATTAGGATCTCATGGTTTTACTTGTATTGCTTCATACGAGGGTCCTGTTTTAGCACAGCGTCAGCGAACTTGTAATATTAATTTGCGCAAAAGAATATATTTCAAAGGAAGTGATCTGTGAGGGTTTGACGTAGAAGAGTCCTTGATATCCATCCCATGTTACAGTTTTAAAGAATTGGCAGAATTCCTCAAGACACTTCTGCAGACCTTAATTTCTGGCTTGTGCAGAAATATATATTTTTTGTTTTTTTTATTGGTAAAAATTTAATTGGAAGGCTCTTTGAGTGTTTTTCAATTGCTCTGCTCACAAGAAGTTCAAAAACTGTTCTCAAAAATTCACCAAACCTAGCGTACTTTTCTCGCTCGGCTGGTAACATTAATAATAGATGCAAAGAAAAGCTTGAAATAGGACCACACCGGTTTTTATAATGATACCCAGTGCTCATTTATGTTTTTTATTGGCAAGCTAAAATCCACAGGTCATAGGTGTGTCAGGTAGTTGCAGTAATTTGAACAGGCAGGTAGGAACACTGTGAATCCTCCTGGCAGAGTTAATTGAGAAAACAAACACACCGTCTTCATTATTTAGTCCTTGTTCAAACATTTTCTGACAGTACACACAAACCTCCAACACAAACTTATCTCTCTGATCCCTTTCAGTATCGGTTAAATGATGAATCCTCCGACTAAAGTCTTCAAAGCCTCTTCGCTCGTTTTTTTCATGGGGTGTATTATCAACTGCTGAAAACAAATCATAAAATCATTTTATCTGTTTATTGTTTCTCAATGTCCCAAAACTTAAGAAGTGGCAGAGAGTGTTCACTTTCCCTGAGAAGACGAGATAGTTGACATCCCACATTTTTTCACACACAGGCCAGAGGATGGAGAACTGGAGGAGGGCGAGCTGGAGGACGATGGGGGAGAAATCGAGGAGGAGGAGGTGGGTGGAGGTACATCTGCAGTGGGAGGAGGTGGAGACGGAGGTGATGAAGCAGGTGCAGGAGGTGAAGCAGGAGGCGAAGCTGTCGCAGAGAGGCCACGGCAAAGTCGGGAGCGCCGTGGAAGCAGTGAATCAGATGATGAGAGATCCCACCGGCGCAAGAGGAAAAGGAAGAAAGAAAGGGAGCGGGAGAGGGAAAAGAGGAGGGCAAAGAAGAAACGCAAATCCAAACATAAAGTAAGATTAAACTGAAAGTAGACACAGAGCTGCTCTTATGATTTGAAGAGATTGACCTTTGTTTGTATAGTCTCTGAGTTTCTTTATTTTATTCTCTATCAGCGTCATGCATCCTCTGATGACGACCACTCAGACTTCAGCGATGACTCTGACTACAGTCCCAGTGAGAAAAGGAAGTACAGAGATTACAGTCCACAGTATCCCCCTACGGTAGGTCTAAAGGAGTCACTTATTTTAAAACTTAAAAAAGTTAAAAATCAATATCTTGTTCATATTTTTTGTCCAACTAACATCAAATATGTTGAACATCTTTAGTCTCATGGAGGTTACAGCAGCTCAAAGAAGGGCAGCTACATGAAGATGGACAAGCAGAGCTATGGAGGCTATGATGACTATGAAGAAGACAACTTTGAGGGAGAGGAAGATGAAGACATGGGGGAGGAAGACTATGATGACTTCACCAAGGAGCTCAATCAGTACCGCAAAGCCAAAGAAGGAGGCAGGAGTGGACGAGGAGGGTTCCCGGGTCAGTGATGCTCTTAAACATACTTTTTGTATTGGCTACATACTGCTGCATGCCAAATATTCACCCAGCTAAGGTTAAATCCATTTAATCACTCCGTTTGTGTTCACAGGTAACCGAGGTCGTATGAAGAGCTTGAGAGGCAGAGGAGGAATGAGAGGAGGGAGAAGAGGGAGAGGTGGAGGCAGAGGCAGAGGAGGCCGAGGCGGAAAGATGGGAGGAGATGACGATGGAGACGGCTACGGAGAGGAGATGGAGGTGAGGGTTAGATTTGAAAACTTCTTGGTGTTTGGTTCAGCTGGAGTCCAGGGAATTATTTTCCTGCTTTAATCTGATTCTGTTAACCGGGTCCTGGTCTCAAGCTTCAAAAATCTGCAACACACGTTATGTGACATTTGTTGAATCTGCCCTCACAGTACGGAGACGATGACTATGACAACATGGGGGATGATGATTACGATGACTACTCAAAGGAACTCTGTCAGTACAAGAAATCCAAAGACAGAGGCAGAGGTATGTTTAGACCTCAGACAGTTTAAATAAAGGCTGCCTCCTTTCTCTGTTCATTAAACTTTAGCAAACTCAGAGTCTTTCTTTGATACCTGATCAAATCTCCCATCAGGAGGAAAAGGCGGCCGTGGGAGAGGTCGAGGTAAAGGAGGACGGGGCATGATCAGAGGGGGAAAAGGTCGAAACCGTGGGAGAGGAAGAGGAGACATGGGGAATGATGAAGACAACAGTGGAGACATGGACAACGGGGTAAGGCTTATTATGGAATCAGTCAGCTGGGTACACTAATGAAAGTACATCCTATTTAATTAAAGGTTAAAGAAACGGTAAAGAAAAACCTCTGAACTCTACAGGATGGAGGTGGAGGAGGTGATGGACCAGGACTCGGGAGGAGGAATCAGAACGAGAAGCACCAGGATAAGAAAGGAAAGGCTATCTGCAAGTACTACATTGAGGGGAGATGCACATGGGTAAGAAAGCAAAGCTCTTGGTTTATATTTCTGTGTTTAAAGTCACTGCTTGGACTTCATTAAATAAAACTGTTTCTTTTTCTCATGACCTTTTTCATCCACAGGGTGATCACTGCAACTTCAGCCATGACATTGAGCTGCCGAAGAAGAAGGAGCTCTGCAAATTCTATATCACTGGGTTTTGTGCCAGAGCTGACCACTGTCCTTACATGCATGATATCCTTTACTTTGACCAGATATTGATTCTTCAAATCCACTGTGAGGTTGCATCATACTTATTCCTCATATCTTAGATAAGGATCTGTGTTATTCTCTGTGTTTCTCCTTGACTCTCTTGCTACGTGAATTTCCCTGTAAGCTATTTCACACCACTGGTAACTGTGTCAACGGAGATGAATGCATGTTCTCCCATGATGCTCTCAATGATGACACCCAGGAGCTTCTCAACAAGGCAGGTTCTTCTTAGCAGTCATTATCTGTGAACGCCAATCTTTATCTGGTTTAGTTTTGAAATGTCTTGAGGAAATGTGTCATTATCAGCGATGCTCCTGTGTTTTCAGATGCTGGCAGAAGACGCAGAAGCTGGAGCTGAGGACGAGAAGGAGGTGGAGGAGCTGAAGAAACAGGGCATCAACCCTCTCCCTAAACCCCCTCCTGGAGTTGGCCTCCTCCCTACTCCTCCTCGACCTGTCCCTGTGGACGCCAACACAGGACCTGTGGATTTTGGTGGGCCTGCGGCAGGTGACTTTAGTGGTCTTCCTGGACCTAACCAAGGGCCCATTCCCAACAAATGCCCCACAGGACCAGGAGCAGGACAAGGGCCTGTTCCTGGGCCTAACCCTTGCACTGGACCCCCTGTTATTGGTCCTGATGGAAGTCCCTTCCAAGGAGGGCCCCCAAATCCTGGTTGTCCTCCTCCTCCTCCTCCTCCTCACATGGGTCCCCCACCTCCATGTGGCGGGGCTGGAGGTGGTGGGGGGAAGAAAATCCCCTCGTTGTTTGAAATTAAAGTTCAGCCGACAGGACAGCTGGCTCAGAAACTGGCCGTAAGGTAAGAGATCTGAAAGTCAGAGGGTAACTCTTAAAAAAAAGCAACTATTGGTGTTAAAATTGGTGTTAAGTGTTTAAAGGATTGTAAACAGTAAAATTCTTAGTTGTGCAGCATGAGGGAATAGTGCACAATGTTTTATCCCTGGAAGTCTGCTGACCTCATCCTGTAGGCCTCTGAATATGTATAGAATGAACATGGGTCATAAATCCTACATGTGGAAAAATGTTAAAAACTAAAATGACAGTTTTTAAATTGATTTGATGAAGCCAAAAAGGAAAATATCGATGGGATCAACACTGTATTCTCTGAGCTCACTAATAGTGAAGTGATCAGCCTAACCTTTCCTGATTCCGCCTCCTAAAGTCTAATCTTAAAATTCTAACTCCTGCTCTTCTTCCTCTGATAGGGGCCAGACTCCCAGCACTAATCAGGGTCAAACTCCAGCCCCAGGTGCCCCAGGAGCCCCTGGTGCACCTCCCACCCACTTCCCTTCCCCTCCAGGCATGATGTCCCCTGATATGCAGAATATGGGCCCCAGTGGGGCACCCATGATGGGAGGATTTGCACCTGGTGATGGAGCTGCAATGCCTCCAGGTCCTCCTCCAAGTGGTGGAAACTTCTTTAATAACTACTACAATCAGCAGGAGGGGATGAGCATGGAGGGAGTGGTGCAAGAAGGTCAGAGTCAGTCCAGTAGCTACAAACTAATCTGTACCCATTGTGCTTTAGAAAGTTTCTGTGCTGACTCAATTTCCCCCACAGGTGACAACTACCAAGGATTTGATGAAAGAGGGGCAGCAGGGAAATTTCAATCGGGTGGCCAAGAAGGCTCAGCGAATGGAGCAGCAGCTGGTCAGGGAGGCATCTCTGTGCCCGACTTCCTGCCTCCAGCACAGCGCGTCCTGTTCATGAGGATCCAACAGAAGCAGCAGGAGGAAGAGGAAAGAGCTCGCAGGATGGCTGAAGGAGGAGCAGAGAGAAGCAGAGACACTGAAGGTAGAAGAAAAGCCTGTTCATGCATAACTGATGATTCCTTAATCATAGTTTGTATTTTTAAATTTTCCTTTTCTCATACTCATACCTTTATCAAAGTGACTTTGTAAGGTGTTCTTGTCTTACTGTCATAAATTCCTTCAACAGTGAAATCAAAAATCTGGCTCATTTATAATGTTTCCATTTGAGGAGAAATTTTCCAAACAAACTTTTAACTTTAGAGTTTGTTTCAAATCACGTCTTTCCTTCTTTTTCCAGGTGACTCGGGTAACTGGTACTCCAGTGAGGACGAGGATGGCGGTGGTAGTGTGACCTCCATATTAAAGACCCTTCGTCAGCAGACGCAGCCTCCTTTAAAACCTGACGGACCCCAGAGCGACCCCCGCCTCCAGAAGGCCACTCCTCCCAGCGCCCCATCTCGCCCAGCAGACCCTCGCTTATCTCGGGACCCTCGTCTGGCACGTGCTGATGCTCCTGAGTCCACCCACTCCTTGCTCACTTCGCCTTCCTCTGGACCTCCTGCAGACCCCAGGTTGGCCCGACTTGCTGCTTCATCAGCTGGATCCTCCCAGCAGCCTCCTGCCTCTAAGTCAGAGCCTCCTCTGGTCTATAAGCCTCCTCCGCTCACAGCTCCCCCTGCAGAGGAGGAGGAGACGGAGAGGGTTCTACGGGACAAACCTGTGCCGATCCCTCTGGACCCTCTGATGGGTATGGCTCTGAGAGACCCGCGCTCACAGCTGCAGCAGTTCAGCCACATCAAGAAGGACGTCCTCCTCCACATGCCAGCCTTCATCAAAACTGTCACCTGGTCCCCTGAAGATCTCCTCCCACTCCCAATCCCAAAGCAGGACCTCCTCCCGCTCCCGCCAGGCATCCCTCCTGTCTCCTCCATAGACGTACGTCTGTCTCGCACTCAGCAGGCTCTTCATGCTCCGCAGCCTCCACCGGTCCAACATCCTCCCCCCATGGATCCCCCGGCTCCCTCTTCCTCCTCCTCGTCCCTCCCAGACTTTGAGCTGCTGTCACGTATTCTGAAGACTGTTAACTCCAGCCCGTCTCAGACTCCATCTCCTCCTCTTTTACCCACCCCTGCTCCTCCTGGGTCACTGTTAGGCCCACCCCCTCCTGTACCTCCTGCTCCTGTAGATAAACCTGTTGATCCTCGTATTGCTCGTAAAGTCCCTGCAGACCCCCGCCTCCAGCCACAGAAGTCGGCGCTAAAGCAGCCCTCTGAACCCACACCTCCTCTTGTCTCCTCCGTCTCCTCATCAACAGCTCCCAGCTCCTCGCCTCCGACCATCGCTCCTTACGACCCCAGGCTCATCTCTGCAGCAGGAACAGGGCGCAGTGTGGGCTCAGGGTCACCAGGGGGCGCCAGTGTGCTGAGCAGCATTAGTCTGTATGACCCAAGGACTAGCAAACCAGGCAGCCCTGGTCCCAGCAGCGGCTCCAACAACTCCCCTAACGCAGCCAGCACAGAATCCAAACCCAGTGACCCTGTGACCAGTAAACCTAAGTCCAAGGAGCCCCTGTTTGTTCGGAAGTCAGCGTTGGACCAACCGGAGCCAGAGAAAAGTGCAGAGCAAGGGACCGATCGATACAACAGTTACAACAGACCCAGGCCTAAACCAGCACCCTCACCCAACTCCACAATGCAAGGAGGACCTGCTGGAGCTGGGGCAGCTGCAGCTGGAGGTCAGGGTGCTCTTGGAGCTGCTGGGGATCAGGGTCCCTCAGGGGTCCACAATCTACCAGTGTCCTCTTTATTCGGTGTGAAGCAGGCGGCAAAGCCCGGCGGGACGGGGAGTCCGTTTGGAGGTAACAGTCCGGTTCAGACAGACCAGGTGAACACAGAGCAGGATAACGCCTCCCTGAAGGACGTTTTCAAAGGCTTTGACCCCACAGCCTCTCCCTTCTGCCAGTGACACCCCAACACCCACACCAACATCCACTCTCACTCTGAGCTCTAAACAGTCACACTTCGAGTGGTTGGCCGTCGTTTTGTTTTAACTTTATCGAACAGTGAAACGATCATTGAGAAGTAGAACGACGTGCTTCAGCTGCCTGATGATGGATTGAGGAGACAAACCTTGAACAAACTCAAGTTTCATTTTCACACTCACACACACTCATTCACAGAGTTCGGATCCAGAATCTATATGAAAGACTCGGGTTATGGGATGGGGTCAAAGTAAATTCTCTAAAGCTCTATTTTAAGACTTCTTGATGTATGATAAAATGTTTTCTCTTCATCTAACTGCTTAACGAGAACAGTTATTCAGACAGCAGCAGAAACATTAATTAAAAATGAACATTTTAGCTTCATGTTGTTTTCATTTATCAGCTGTCATCAGTTTCTCTGCTCACTTCTTTTATCCTCATCTTTGAACTGTTTGATGTGCTCCTCTCTGTGTTCAGAGGGTCAGAGGTGAGAAGACGAGATGCCATGATAGGTCTCACTTTCTCAAAACAGGATTTTCTTCTTTGTGGTGTTTTTGTGGTTTCATGAAGAACACTGCAGTCCAAACAAATCTCCACTACTATCTTTGCATTCACTGTCCTCTTTAATCTGTGTGTGTGAGCTTTTGTTTTACTCACAATGTCACATTTTCTGGAGAGATTTAAATCTTTATCCTGTTTCTTTCTCTTTTTTTTGTATTTATTTTTCTACTTCTCTGAGCTGCCGGTTTGAATTAACAATTTTAAACCAAACTCCATTTTGTTTTTATTTACCTTTTCACCTCAAACACATCACTTACCTGTTACCTTTCAGTAGTGCCTCTGTGACCATTACTCCCTGTTTGAACATTTTCACACATTTTTTTTTTTTTTTTTTATCAGTCTGTAAAATCGTAAATCAGCAACAGTTTAGGTTGGAAACATTCATAAGGTTTGTTTTATCAGTCAAACACCTTTCCTCCTGAGTCACCTTAAACCGAGTTTATTTTTGAAACTGTTGGAGGAAAGAATCTAAACTGTCATGAAAGCAAGCAGTCTGCAGATTTCTGAGTGGTAGGAGGAATAATCTGCTGCCACATCTTCTCATTCTTGAGCTTTTAGCTTTAACAGCTAGTGACAGTGTGACAATCTAATGCTAGACTTGGACCTAAACTCTGCAGATGCATGAATCCGTGCAGGAGCTCCCTCAGCTGTCAGCCTCAGCTCTGAGAAGAGGACCATTTGACTGAAATATTAGATTTTAAAAGTAATAATACAGACTGAACATGGTCCCCTCTCTCTCTGTCAGGCTACATATCATTTTTTTTCGGGTTGTGTTGCTTTTTTGTAATCTCCCCCCAGCTCATCTTACCGTAACAGCTGCAGCCTCTGGGTCAGAAACACTTGTTCAACTTTGATTCTCGGGTGTTTGTGTGAAAATCTTTCACCGGGAGGTAACTGTAAAGGAGCTTGTAAAAGTTTCACCTGTCTTTGTATAAATGTTGATCATTTTAATTTATTTTTTTTATACTGGGGTAAATACTTCCTTACTGAATCATTTTATATACCAGAAATATGTGATTAATGCTCACCTCCGTGGGATAAAAGCGCCCTGCTATAGTGTGAAGAGAGGAAAAAGAGAGAGACTATTTTTTTATTTACTTTGTGTATAAAGATTCAAACTAATGAAAGATTCTCAGTTGCTCTTTCCTGACATGATGTGATAAACATCAGAAGTGTCAGAGACATCAAGTGTGAAATGATTTAGGTTCCTTCCTTTACAGCGTTGTTGTTTTACAGGTTGTTGTTTTTTTTCTTGCTCTGTAAATTGACCAATATCCTGTCTTCAGAGGAGTTTTCTAACTGTTCACTGTAGGTGAGGTTGTCAAAGTATTTAAATAAAGTTGATACAACATCAACCACTAAAACAGATTTCTGTTTTGTTTTTTGTTTTTTTGTTTTTTTTTTGACAAATGAATAAAATTTATTTCATAGATGCCACAGTGGAAATTTTTTTTTGGAACCAATCACAGTCAGAGGCAAAGAGTAATGTAAGATAGGCTACGTGATGTACCTCATGGGTTAACAATGATTTTATGGTGATCTTGATAACAGTGCCTTTGCTTTAAATGCAGAAAATACAGTTTAAAAAGCAGCTTTGATGGAAAATATTTCAGGACACATTAAAGCAAATAAAGGTTAAAATAGTCATTAGAAATAAAAAGATAAAATAATAATGCTGATGTGGTGCTGCTGTCATCAAAGAGGCTTTTAATTTACTTTAAGCACTTAATTTTTTCATGTTTTTATTATTATTCGCTTGTAGCACTTAGAGATTTCTTGGGAATGAAAGGTGCATTATGAAAAAAAATTATTAATATTAAATGAATTGTGGATTAAGTTTAAAATTCCTCACTCCTGTTTAAAATGGTGAAGCGTTGGGGACACAGCATTGATCTACTGATTCAATTTTCAGGTTGCAGAAAGTTATCTTTTTATAAAAATATCAAGATCTCAAAAAAAAAGAAAAGAAAGATAAGTTAACTCATCATCTCTGGAAAAGAATATTAAAAATGAAATGTATTTAATATTGACCTTTTAGGGCTTCCATACTGGTCATCCATAAATATGCTGTCTTAAAGGGACTCATTGTTAATTTGTCCTGCTTCTTTTCAGCCGCTGTGAGATTCAAACGGGAGGAGATCGTGAATCAGGACAATTCTTGTGGGGTTGAAGGTGTGGTCAGTGAGCTGACATTTCTCTGCATTCACTATTTCCTTTTTTTCATGTTCTGTTATTGTTTTGCTTGTTCATTGCGTCAGTTAAACTCATGAATGGCCACTAACACAATCAGTCCTGAATCTATCCACAGACAGGCTGCGAGCTGCTGTCACTACTCTGAAACTGTTCCTCTCTATCTTTAGGTTTGTCGTGATTGAAGCTGTGTCGCTTGGGGATCAGTGCCACAGCAGCACGCAGCCGGTTTCCTGGTTTACTACGATCCTGTGGTGACTCACTTCCTGCTCCCCTCCCATCCTGCAACACTGGCTCCAGGAAGGCAAACTATTCATCCAGGACCTCAAAGGTTTCCTATCATACACTCACACTCACACTCACTCACACACACACACACGCGCGCGCGCATGCGTGCTCCAAGCTGCTAGATCATCTGTAACACCCACCAGGCTGCATGTTGCTCCTCAGCTGACCTTCAAAGCAGATGTTGTTTATCACAGATTCTGCTTAAAGTTTGATGTGTAGTGCATCAGTGATGCCTCTTTGTTAACTGCACTGACCTGAATGACAGTAAAACACAAAAACAACAACTTCCAAAAGGACAAAAGAGAGACATGAAGCAGCCTTAAGCTTGTATTTCAAACATGAAGAAGCAAAATCATCAATATTACAGAAAACAGAGTGAGAAACAGGAAGAATTGATTCTTCGATAATGAAGTTGATGTAGACTTTGAAGATCACAGGAACCTTTTTTATGGATTGAGCTCTGGGGTAGTACTTTAGTACCAGGAATTTTGGAAATGGGACCTGCAAGCTGAATGTTTATGGTTGATGGAGCAGCCATCCTCTGTCCTCTGTCCACAATGAGATGACCCCCAGCTGTGACGGAATTGGTTTAATAACTCCACTGGTCTACTTTGAGCCTGATAGTGTGAATGTGTCTCTGTCAGCTCCTGGTGTCCCAGTTTAAAGAGTGACCCTGTAAACTGGAGACCTTCAGCAGAACATGTCAGTGGATATCCAGTTTATAACAGCTGTTCAAACACAGAAGAAGTCCTCGGGAATGCCTCCTAGTTCAGTTTTATATACATATATATATGTGTCATAATCTCCTCATCAGATAAGTATTTAATGATGAACTAAAGCAATCAATAGGCTCCTTTTGAGGCTTGAACAAAGCTCCATCTCTGCCGTCTTCATGCTTTAGATGGAGGAGCAGTCCGCTGGCCATGTGTTGCTGTTACCTTTGTATTTCTCCATATGTCTCTGGCCTGAATTACATAGTCTGCCTGGGTACAAACGCAGACGAACAATGAGCCACAGGAACCACGCAAGAGTTCCTGAACTTTCTGGTCAAAAAGCCCCTTTTGTTCAAGGATTAGCCTGTACCTTTTTCTGCAAGTCAGAGCAGTTAATGACTGATCCTGAGCTCAGAGCTCTGAGTGACGACCTTACCTTACTCTGCATGAATCATTTTGTTTCCCACAGCTACCTGAGACACACACACACACACACACACACACACACACACACACACACACACACACACACACACACACACACACACACACACACAGATCCTGGAGACACCTATAATTAACTCTGTGTGGATTCCTGTACTGAGCAATCGTCCTATTGTTGTGTCACATGGAAAATAGTTCAGCCTTGACTTGAAGTTTCCTTCTGTCTTCATCTAATGTGTTTTATTTCCCAGTGTTACTGTAAATGATGCACAAATTTTCTTCTGATAAATGGAAAGTGCCTTACCTTTTCTTCTGCCTGTTTTTGGCTTTTAAGTTTTTTTAAATTTCTGTGTTTTATTCTGCTCCTTCATGGGTTTATGTCAGGTTTTAAATTAGCTTTAAAGTATTCTGATGTGCCACACGTGGACTAAGTGCTATAAAAAGACTGATCAATTACATTAAAACTTTGATATCTAGTCTGATGGATTCTTTAAAGTGATTTGTGTATTTACATGAACCAACGTATGATCTGATCCTGATCTCTTTTCTGTTTATACATCAAATACACTTCTATCTATCTAATTTTCCCATTTATGTCATAAATTTGCCTTTTTCCTGCTTTGTTTAGCAGCTGCAGCTCATGAGATTAAACCTCATAAGCAGCATTCAATGAATGTTCCTCATCTGTGTCTCTTTGTTTCCTGTCTTCTTCTAATCGAGCAATGTCACTGAAAAGCACATTTTTCAAGGACATTGTGTTTTAATACCTGTAATGAAAGAGAAGAAACTTCTACTCTCTTAAATGAGAGTGTCTCAGCTCTTTATGACAGACATAATATCGAATATTGTCCTTGCACAGGCAGCATGTTTCCATAATTTTCTCCCCTGGTTCTGTCTCAGCCCTGCTGTTTCCCAGAGTTCCCTGAATCCTGCAGAGTTGTGTGTCCTCTGTATCTTTTATCAGTAATCTTCTTAGTGCCTTGCTCAGAGAGGCTACCTGTGATGAGTGTATATATAGAAGATCTGATCCTCTTACAGGAAGACTTGGGCAGACTAGGACCAGGATTTAGAGATTGACAGCTGTGCAGTGTCGTTTCTGTATCTGAGGGGGCGCTGTGTGTGTAAACTGAACTCTGTGTCTGTCTGCTTATTTGTTTGTGTCTGTCTGTCTACTCATCCTGGGAATGAACGCTTCATAAACTTCACAATAATGCAAACAGTTCCCACATGCTGCTCTGAGCAGAGAGGAGGATGGGAGGATTAAGGAAATAAGTGAGATTTATTCCACTCAGAGGGCTGGTGATTACTGTAAAGATCCTCTTTACTCAAAAACAGTTCAGCAGCTTTAACAACAGCTTCACTTTGAATGTCTCACAGAAATAAAAGTTGTTTTCCTGTGATAATTTTCTCTAAGCGGCGCCTACTCCTCTGGTCTGGTCTGGGAGTCTGTCTAGCTTGTCTTGTTAAAAACTGCTGCAGATAAAAGCGTCTGTTCGATGCCAAAAATATACAAATGAAAGATCCTGTCTGTGTTTTTCTCTCTGTGATTGTTTTCACTCTCTGAATCTTGTCAGACTGTGCTGTTGGCTTTTTGTTTTGCATTATCATGTCTATGATTAAAAACTGCGAGTGCTGGAGCTGATAACCCTGCAGATAAAAAAATCAGGAATGACCAAATATCTGTGTTTTGACTTGATGTATACATCATTATAAGCTCTTATCTCTGAGGATGACCTGAAATGAGTCATGTCATGACCAAAACATATCAAAATAGAAAAAAAAACTGATAATAAGCTTCACCTTGAGTGGTTTAAAACTGTAAACTTCTTGATATAGGAATCACTTCTCCAGGCGATGATGTTTATAATGCAGTTTAAGTCTGGTTCATAAAATCAGATTAATTTCAGTCTGTTTTTGATCCCTTATGTGCTAAATGAGGCAGATTTCTGCACAGCAAACTTCCACAGCATGATTCAGCAAATTCATTTCCAACCAGGGTCACATTTTCTTCAGTGCAGCTCATGTTTTCTGCTTCACGCATACTCTCATCTAACTGTGCAAGCTTGTTTTCAGATCCTTTAGCCTGTGGTGATTATTGAGTATCTGTGCGACAGAAAACATATGACCTGAGAACAGCCTGTCCTCAAAACAACTCCTCAAATCTGGAATCTGTATGGTGGGATAAGATATCAAAGTTTGACCATGCAGACTTTGATAAATACACTCCTGAGCAAAAGTTTGAGACCAGTTGAAAAATTGCAACAATCTACATTATGCACTGTTGGATCTAAAGAAGGTTCTAAGTAGAGCTTTAAATTTGAAAAGAAGAAATGGGGGTCAGACAGAAAAGGGGGAAAAAGCTGCTCATCAGCTGATCAAAAGTTTAAGAACACAGCCTTTAAAAAGCCCAAATCTGTGCAAAAAAAGGTGGATTCAGTGTCATTTTCTGTCAGGTATTCACACTGTCATGACCCTCTGGTGACAAAAAACACTTTCTCTTTGAACGTGGTCGATTGTTGAGCTGCATAAGCAAGGCCTCTCGTAACACATCGCTGCTGCTGAGGTTGCACAGTAATTTCTTCAAAGATCCTGAGGGTTATGGAACAAAATTGGCAGTTTGAACTTTGAAGAGAGCTCCAAACAGGGGACACTGAAAGGTAGAAGAAAGTTCTCTTGATGGTCCTGATGGCTTCCAATGTTACTGGCATGACGATGAGATCTCACTGGAGATGTTTTCTATGCAGCACAGTGGAGGGGGCCGTTTTTCCTATGTGGAGATGTTGAAGGGGCTTCCTTCATGACTGAGGACCCTGGTCTGTGTGCTACTGACTGGGTTTTTCAACAGGACAATGATGCAGTTCAGAATGCTCGCCTGACAAAGGACTTCTTCCAGAGGAATAACCTCACTCTTTTGGACCATCCAGCATTTTCCCCTGATCTAAATCATATTAAGAATATTTGGGGATGGATGGAAAAGGTAGTTTAAGAAAATGGACATCAGTACCAGACAGTGGATCCCCTCAGTGACGCCATCTTCACCACCTGATGCAACATTTTCATGAGCCTGTTGGAAACAAACCCATCAAGCATGCTGAAACAAATTTTAAAGTAATCAACAAGAAACTCTTCATTACTGAGTCAAATGTGTATATTAATCTTGAGTGACAGCAGATGAGAAAAGCTCTTCAGGTTGCATTTTCGAGGCATTAATTATTGTATATTGTATAAAGGTGGTGGTGGTTCCTGTATTAATAATGTATTAATTATTAATAGCTCACCCAAAGGGTGTAACTATGCTGAAAAAATACTCCCGAGTGTTCGATGTTATGATCTTGTTCCTATTGGAAAATCTTAAAAATCAAATAAATGCCGTTTGAGACAGAAACCTGAAGAAGAAACAGTGAGTGTAAAATAAAAAAAAGTGAAATGTTAAAGAAAAACGACTGGATAGCATTTGTCCTTCAGCCGTAGAGCTCCTGATGAATAGCTGAGCAGTGTGAGGTCGAGATGAACAAACTGACATCACTGTGGTGGTATTTATCTGCACAACATGTGACAGGGCTCTTTGTGGCACACACATGCTTGTGGTGCCTGAGTGTGTGTGAGGGTGTGAGTGTATCAGTGTTCCTATAAGTCTGAGCTGTACCATCACACAATCAGTGTTTGTGTCTGTGTGTGTGACTGCATGTGTGGGTGGTTGAGTGCGCGCATACTGGTTGACATCATGCAGTACCTACATCTTTGTCTCCAATCAGTCTTTTCCAACTTCTTCTTTTCCACTCTTTATCTTCATTTATGGTTACTGATATCAGCATAAACCTGAGGGAGGGACCTGGTACAATGTGAGATCCTAAATGGAATCCTGCACCCCAAATCCAGATGCCATAGTCCTCGAATTGTTCGAAACCAACCTGTAACCCACAACAGTATGTCAGTCCCTACTCTTGCTGTTTCCTGCGCTGTCCACTGATGTCATCTCAAAATAAAGGCCAAAAAATTAACTGAAGTAAAATAAAAAGTAAAACCACATGTTTATATGGCTTTTATAACTCTCTTTTTCATTGCTTTGTTAAGGCTAAGGATACAAAAACACTTCTCATGGGCGATAAAGATCCAAGTCTGGACAAGAAGTGTTGCATCATTATAAAAATCACCTGCTAACTTTAAAATCTAGCAAAGGATGCATGTCTCAGCAGGGGTCAGAAAACTTGCTTACTGGAGTAAAATTCACCGGTGGCTTAAATAGGTTAACTGTTAAATCAAAGTGAAAATCAACAAGTAAGAAAACTGAAGGGTGATTGTGGGAGTCATGAATGAATTAATCTACAGTTTATTTTTGTATTCAGGGTTTTGTTTGGTATTGTTTGTACATTATTTGTGGTACTACTTTGTTGTTTGTTTGTTTAGGATTCTAAGAACACATTGATTGTGGAATGATTGCTCTCATGGATAGGGATGGAGATATTGGAGGGATTTTTTTTAAGTCACCTGTTACCTTTAGTTGGTGTGGGTGAGAGAGGGTGAGGGAGCTGAGTTGCTGTATGTTGATTGCACGGTTAAATATCATTTGTTCACCTTAACATCAGTTTATCATCATTTTCATCAATAAAAAGTTAAAAAAAAAATTTGGCTTTCAGTGTTTTTTGGTTTAGCACGCTGGACACATAGCAGGCCCAACCTCAGCCTCTGCAGCAAATTGTTTGTTGCCTAAAGTCGCTTCAGTGATGTTTTTCTGTAAAGGTCATATATGATAAATAGGCATACTCAGTATGACTATGAAACAATGAGTGAATCTTTCTGTCTCTCACTCATTTTTCTGTTTATACAGGAGACACCTGATATACACCATCTGTATAAACAGATTGTTAGGCTGCCACCTCTGTCCCCGTCACTGTGTTGAGGATTCAGAAGCTGAATCATCCATTCATCAGAGTACTAATGTGATTGGATGTATTCAGAGTTAAACTAATGAAAAGTAGCTGAGTGTTACTGAAAGAACTCTCCTTCAATGTAAAAGAAAAGCTGTGTAAAAACTTACTGACAAATTTCTGTTGTCACCAAAGTAAAGTCCACCGCAACATTTCTGGTGCTTTCTTTATAAGGTTGTACTTGCTTAAGAAGATCACATTGTCTTAGAGAAGCCAAAGTGGCAGTGAATGCAGCTTATACGGCAGTACTCAAAACTGCAGTTCCCTGAGTGTCCACTTGAGGCAGGCTCTAGAAGCACTGGAAACCACACACACACACCCATTCAGAAAAGGAGATTTTTACAAAAAACAGCCTGGTTCATAAAATGCTAGTCTGAACAGTTCCTTTCTCTGTCTGTACACGCTGTAGAAAGGATGAATTCATTTTAACCCAGCAGTTCTGAAGTTGTTAAGGTGGCAAGTTTTGCATAATAAGAGGCACAGCTCACCTGACTGACAGATGTGAACCCTGTAGCTTTCTGCAAAGACAGTAAAGGCCCGCCTCTTTACCTCACATTAGCTCGTTGGGTTGTTTGGTTGAGTCAGCATTTACAGTATGGCCCTGATAATGACGGGTCTCAAAATTCTGCTTTAGAAACGATGAGTGACATGCAACCACATGGACGGCCTCACCACGTGCTCTTTTGACTTTATCCACCACTTGAGCTGCTAAAGAGTCAGATATCTCCACAGAAGTGTGTACAGATAGAACAGAGCTGACAGGAGAATGATCACTGGTATATAACTCTTCTAGAGGCCAGAAATAAAAATAAAAATGAATTTTCATGTTTTTAAAGGTGTTCCATGTGTGTTTCAACTTGTCATAAAAACACAACCCTAAGAGGAAAAAACAGACATCAGTTCTTGCAGGATTAAGATGTTTGTTTTATTGTTTTGGTATTCCTTATGGGCATCCAGTTCATTGAAGCTGCTGGCACACACACCATATCTCTGCAGTGCATCCCCTTGTTTATTTCCCTCCTTCGCCCTTGACCCGCTTTGAGACATCCTGAACTTTATAAATGTGCTCATATTTCTGTCTTGAGTCTTTGATTCAGATAAAAAGCCTGCTGGGTAATTTGAGATGTCCTCTGATGAATCGACCTCTCGTATCATCTGGACTCAAGGAACACTATCTGACAGAATCCAAGTGTGGTCTGGACCATGTTATGTAACCACTGTGGACACAGACCTGCTGAGAACTGACAGACGAGTGTTCAGGAAAGCACATGTGGTCTGCTCAGTTCCTTTTTTGTGTTTGCTTTGTGTGTGTGTGTGTGTGTGTGTGTGTGTGTGTGTGTGTGTGTGTGTGTGTGTGTGTGTGTGTGTGTCCCTTGTGTGAAGGGATAACAGTGTTTATCCCTGTCAGGCTAAGAGTCTGGGATTGTCAAGTCTGCAGTTCCCATGCGAACATAATTGGCAAACACACACATGAACACACAAACACATTTCAGGCCCCTGTTTGCGACTTCCTGTCCAGTTGAAAGCATTTCAGCCATTACAGCTCTCATCCTGGGAAGACTCCTCCTTTCCTCTTCTTTCTTTACTTCCTTCTCCTGCTTTCCTTTCTTTCCCTTCATGCCGAGGTTACTCTGGTTCAGGTCTGTGTGTTCCACTCGTGGTTTGATGGTTACTGTCCTCGCTCTCATCAAAACAAATTCCTTCCATATCTCCTCCTGTTTTCCTCTGCACGCTGTTCAGAGAGGGACGAGCCCTTCTATTGCATGATGGATCACTTTGTAAGAAAACCAAACAATGCTGTGATTTCCTGTTAATGGTTAAAGAACATTACACTCTCTCTGAGGCTCCAGCAGGCAGCCGGTCTGTCTACTTTCTCGTTTGTATAACAAACCATAAACTCAGCGCTCGTCTTATCATTCATGTCAGCATCCTGCAGAGTATTTCAGAAACTGTAAACACTTGCATACGCCCGCATGAGACTCTGTCTCCACTTCCTGCTGTTGTTGGTTTATGGAGCAGTAATAATCTTGCATGTTGCATAACTTGTTATTATTGATTGTGCTGTTTGGTTATGAAGTCAAATTAATAAATATCTGGTCCGTTTAGAGTCAGAGATTTAATCAGTTTTTGGCATTTGTGTTCATGTTAAAAATTTATTTGCTCAGAAGATGTAAACAGAGCCTGCTCTGATAAAAATTTAAATTATAATCATTAATAGGTCTAGGCCTTTTAACTTTTTTTAAAAAGCATCTTGAGATAACATTTGTTATGGATTGGCACTTTGCAAATAATAATTGATTGATTGATGTCTTTAAAAAGCCTGTGAGGACTATCTGTTAGAAGTGAACTGCAAGACCACCTTTGGTTGGAATCATGCACACACTGTTGTGATGACATGACTCTTAACAAGGCTAGAGTTTGTTTTGGAATTGAATGGAGATCGGATCTTCTTTTTAACACTACTTTTCTTTGTTCAAGACAACTTTTTTACCAGATACAGCGGGACAAGGTAAGGTATTTATCAACAGTTACACAGCGCTGTTGTTTGAAACGTGACAAAAAGCAAACTTTGTCAGTTTGTACTGTAGTTTAGTAGCCAGCTCGATTTAAGTGCCTTTCACAGCCCGTTGGTCTGCGATGTATCTGTAGGCTAACCTGGAACGTTAGCAAATCCTTAGGTCCTGCTCATCTACCAAGCAGAGATAACATAACCTCGCTCTTCATTTCATTGATAGACTCCCAAGTTTTGACAGATCACTGCAGTGATCCCACATACAGCAGTTGTATGTGGGTTGGAATGAACAACATCACAAAAAGATTAGCCAGTTTTTTAGCCTTAAGCTCATGGTTTAGCTCGTGTTTTAGCTTTTAGCCCATGCTATCATTCTCCTGTTTAACTTTCTTCTGCTCTGACGTCCTTTTACTGTCAGACGGTTCAGCTCCAGTGTTCACCATTACTACTACATAAATCACAGAAGCAGTTTTCAGTAGAGTAAAACACACATCTCTCTTCTTGTGGATTACGATCAGGCATATGTCTAGCAGTGTGACTTTTTCAAGATCACAAAGAAACTTCTTACAGTCCCTTTAAAATGCGTTTAACACTGATTCACTCATTCTGAGTTACAGAATGAAACCGGGGTTTATAAAGTTAAAAACATTTTTAAAAACAGCTTTACAATATGCTAGTTTGGAGCTGGTTTCTGGCACAAGGCCTTGTTTTGAACTAAAAAGCAGGTGTAAATAGCATCTGGCTGTGAACACCTGAGTGCTTCTTTCATGATATACCTCCATCCTACGTGCAAAAAGCAGCGTTAGCTTCTTGCACCTTGGTGATAATGGGCTGGCCTTATTAGAAAGTAAACGTGTGTGTATATGTCTGCCAGAGATGGCAGCTTTATGGCTAAAAGGTCATAAAGTTTAGAGATAATAGTGTTGCTGTAAATATCTCTAACACTGGAGTATGAAATGTTGACTTTGTTCTACTTAAAGTCTCTGTGAGGTCTACCCATTTGGTGTTGGTTGCAGTCAAACCTGTAACTGGAACCTGAAGTGTTAATACAGGATCAAGACTTAATTTCCCATGAGCACTTGCAGCCACAGGGGTAAAGATGTGACTATTGTCAAGGTTTGCATTTGTTTTGGAGAGCAGATCATATTTTTTGTTTGTTCAAGAAAACTTTTCCCAGGATGCAGAGCGACAAGGTGATGTATTTATTCGTATATATGTAACTTCTTATCATTCTGGGCCCGTATACATGTCCAACTATTAGCATAGAAAACAGACTGGATTTTGGAATGGATTAGCAGTATGCATGAGGCAGGATAATCCCCAACAGAGCATTAAATTTAATGGAGGTAGATCCCACCATTATAGGCTCTAACAGCAGGATTACCTACAGTACCTGTTGGCTGTTTTAAAGATGGCACACATTGTGCTTATGGGTTACCATTTGACAAAATATATGAAGAGAACACATAGTAACATGAAGGGTTGAATGAATCCTTTGAAAAAGTGAGATATGTTGGGATATACAGCATTTTTTTCTCATTGACAAGAGTACTGTTCGCCATGTTTATTGCTGTTTATGTTTAGTATACATCCACAGTTCATCCATTTGTTGGCTAGGGGACATTTGCCTTTCAGTACCTGCCTTGTTTCAAGGTATAATTAGTTAACTGGCCAATTATTTCAATTGTGCATAAAGCTTACACTATGGCCAAATGGGCTATTCCATAATGATACATTAAGACTAATGGTTCTGTTTGCGTAGTGACTGGATGTGCATTAGGGCCTTGGTCAGACCTATAAAGCTGTGTCTATACATGTGAGAACTCCTGAAAACTTTCTGAAATTTTCCAAATGAGCTGCACATTTGCCAGCAAACAGCCAAAACTTTTTGTCCTGGACTTTTCCTGCCAGGTTCCTAGAATAATCCTGAGGGACATTTGATGTGCTGACGTGGAAATATTCATGAAAAGTGGTAAGGGTGATGATCGACGAGCCTGGAAGAGCAACAGAACAGAGTAACAGGATGAATAAAAATGTCAGAGGATGAAGAAAGAGATGATGTAGCATTAGATGTCTCCTTCCACCGGACTCTCTCCTCCTCCTGTAGGAGTGCTTCAATAAAAGAGGTTTAAGAGCTGTACTCAGCAATTCCCCCTGAGCTGAAAATTCAGGTGTCAAAAGATTTCACTCACCATAGACATTATTTAAAATTACATCAACAAATGTTTCTGGAAGGAAAAGATAAACACACCTAATAGCGAAAAAATCCTTCACTAACTCAGATTAAAATGGCATCACAACATGTGCCTGTTTTGTTAAACTCAGGGGAACGATTTGGAATGACTTGTGGTGTGTCCATCCGTCTGTCAGGCCTCGTCTCCCTTGTTCCCAGAGACTCCAACATCAACATCTTTACTTCCTGTTGTTGAGCAACTCAACCAACCACCGGACAGAATTAAAAGTGACAATAGCTGGCATGTTCCAAAACATATGCCTACTGCACAAATAACACACACACACACACACACACACACACACACACACACACACACACACACACACACACACACACACACACTCTGAATTTTAAACTCAACCCTTTCATGTTGTTGTTTAAAAAGCATACTGCAGGTTGAAGACATTAGTCAACCAAATGATAGGAAAATGACTTAAAAATGATATTTTAAAAGAAAAAAAGAAATTCTAAAATGAATAAACCACAGTCTACTGGAGATGTTTTAGTATGTTCGTGTTTACTTCTGCATTAAAAACCGGCATTTGAGTGTGTATTCTATAGACAAAAAAATAAAGAAAAAAAGGAAAAAAATAACCTGCAATATGCACTTTAAGAGTTGAGACACATGCTTCTTATCCTCAATATCACACACTCACACACACACACTGCCTGAAAATGAACACTGACATCAATCTCTTTATTTTCTTAAAGATTTTTCACCCCAGGTCTCAAACTAAGATTTGTCATCACAAACATAGTCAAGTAAGACACACACACACACACACACACACACACACACACACACACACACACACACACACACACACACACACACACACACACAAATATTCAACTACACACACATAAACACCGCCCACTTCTCCACCGTGATGTTACACAGAAATAAACACTGTGAGAGTTTAAAGTTTTCCATCTGCCAAGTTTCCCACTGTTTCCTTTAAATGTGTTGCTTTATAACACACACATACAGACACACAGACACACATGCACATGCACTCACATGGGCACAATCACACACCTTATCCCTTCTGGAAGCTTTTCAGTGGAAGTGAGGCTTGAGTTGGATGTTTGTTGGTCTTTGGCCATTGAGATTCCCAGATTTAGGTTGTGCAACACACACACACACACACACACACACACACACACACACACACACACACACACACACACACACACACACACACACACACATGTTTGTAATGTAAACAGCTTCCCTCCATATAGCCCCTTAACCCTCTAAATGACCATGAAGCATATGACCCCTGACCCTTGAACCAGGCCTTAGAGGAAAGTTTGTCATCTTGCAGACTGCACGTTTTTTTTTCTTTCCGGACAGATTGATATGATGATTGATGCCTTTTTCATTCTGCCATGTTTATTATGAAGCTCCAGCTGCAATGACATACACAATACCCTGGAAACTGAGGAAACATTTGACATCATGACCTCTAAAACCCAGCTGTTCAAACTTATTGATTTTGCAGAGTTCTTGCAAAAAGTACGGCATTAAAATCTTTGTTCTAATCATCTTTTTTAAATGCCATTAAATTAAACGGACTTTTATTGGTCCAAGAAATCCTCATGAAATAGTCTAGTGATACAAACTCAGCTCAAAAAGGGAGAAAACTTGTGTTTGGTAGATTTTGTCGTGACAATGCTCTTGGAAAGCCTGTTTATTTCTCTTTTGAATGGAGCCTCATTTGCAAGGAACATGCATTCATGGGATGAGCTGAGTTTGTGGGTTGCAGCCATGAATAATTTGTTGAATCTTCTCTGCCTTCTCAGCCAAACAGCCTATTCTGCCACTGACTCTTGTTTTGAGCTTCTGGTACCCTCAGGTGCTTACAGTTAGGTACCTAATTGGCATCAACTTCAAGCTGGAGTTCTGCTAAACCAAATCACAGCATAATTTGGAAGGCGGTGGTGTGGGATGGCATCTCCCTCACTTATTAATGAGACTGGTTATCATTGGAGACAGTCTTAAGCAGAAAGATATCAAGATGAGATTCTGTAACTAGTACCATTCCCATATCTTCATGGTCTGGGCTCTCCTCCAAAATGACGACTCTCACCCCCGCAGTGCAGTGTTTCTCAGAGCCTACCTCCACATTTTGTGGGTTAAGTGGATGGAGATCATCAACACATCATTGAAAACTTGTAGGATCAGCAACAAAGGCTGGTAGAAGAATGGGACACCATCCCACAAAAAAGGAGGGGGAGGAGCCAGACTGTTGTGACTGTGAATGGTTCTTCCACATGCAACTGAGGCTCCTGTTTGTCAAAAGAATATGTTTTTTAATTGCCACTATGTCTTGTTTCTTCAGACTTCAACCCACCAAATAGTCAACAGCAGAAGCTGTTCGGCATTGACAGGGAAGATTTGGCAAACTTTTCATTGCCACAATCCACAAACTCAGCTTTGCTGCTTATCCCACAAATGCATGTTCCTCAAATGTCACCCCATGTGAAGGGAACTAACAAGGTATAAAATTTATTGAACAGAAGCATTGTTACAACAAAGAAATAATCTACTAAATGTGAATTTCTTTACTTTTTGTGCTACGTTTAGTTGTAGTAGTAATATTATTTGTCTTCCAGTAAAACTTGCCTTTAAATTTTCTGGGAGATGAGTTTTGACACAGAGCGTGGGCGAGCAGCCAATTCACTCCTCAAACTCTGGAAAGTCCAACGATTCATATTTTCCTCTCTTCGTAAAAATGTAATCTCAAACATTTGGACACCCGAGTACAGACTGCTGGATTCAGACTCAGAGATAAGTGGAGAGGTGACCATCCGGCCACGTCCCTTCCTCTCTTTCTCTAGCTTTGTCTATTTCTGTGTGTTTGTTCCAGGCGGGCAGGGGCTCTGACCCTCTAGGTGACCCCGGAGCAAGGAAAGAGGGAGGGAGAGATGTAGGGAGGAGGAGAGGATTGTGGGAACGGAAGGAGGCCAGCAAGGCGGGAAGATCAGTCTGAGATGGGAGGGAGGGAGATCTGTTCGTGTGATCAAATGTTAATTTACTAAAGTGTATCAGCCTCAGGGTTTGACCTTCCTCCTCTGGATGAAGCTTCATTCCCTCCTCCTCAACCTGCAGGCTGCCCTCACTAATCTCTGTATTTTGACATCTTCACAGCCCCAACACACCATCGTGTTTATTTCTTCTGTTGATTAAAACATCTTGTGTAACTCTTCTGATGATGTGTGGTCCTCTTCTTTTGTTGCACCCTTTGGAGCCAGGTTGGGAGATACATTTATGCAACATCTCTGTAGCCTGGGAAACCAAAGCACAAGTGTGTGCACTCCGCGGTGAAGTGTTTATGCTCACAACTCTGTATTTTGAGGCTTGAATGACACATTTATGGTGTCCTGTGTTATTTGCCCTTGCGGTCCTCTTACATCACTCATTGTTTTGCTTTCCAGCCTCCAGCTCTCTCTCTGACTCTCTCTGGAAAACAGCACTGGAAAAAAAAACCTTGAAGCTGCTTATTAAAAGAGCCCAGCTGATTAAAAAACATTTCATCTTTCCTTCCAGAGTCTGTTTTAAAGATGTGAAACCTGAGATGGAGAGTTAGATTTATCCACATCAACAGGATGGTGAGAAGATGTATTTTAGGGGTGATATTTGTGTGTGCTTTATTTATAATCTTTCCTCGAATCAAGACTGATAATGTGACTATGAATACTTTACAGAAAATATTATTTGTGGTGCAAAAATAGACTCATAGATTGACATTGCATTCATCAGAATATCTTCAAATAGTGTGATTTTAGTGTCCTCTAAGTTTGGGATGACTGCAGGTCAAAGGTCAATGGAGGGATGTCACGTGTTGTTGGATGAGTCAGGTCACAGAGCTCCTCTGATTTACTGAAACAGCTGGAAACTTTTCTCTTTAGCTCATCATCTGATCAGATATTCTCTCTCCTCTTCCTCTCTGTGGTTTTTAATTGTGCCAACAGGCTTGTTAAAACTATTTTCCTCCTTTCATCTTTATTTCTTGTTTTCCTGCTGCTCTTTCTGCATCTTTTCAGCTCAGCCACTCCGTCGCTCGGCCCCGCGGCTCTGCAGTTTGCTTCAATCAAAGCAAACTAAATGGAAACACATGATGGCTCATTTACACACGGATTCCCAGAATTCTTCACTATGAGGTCACTCAGCGTCTCAGTTGTGTGTCGCCCATGACTTTCACTGCTCGGAAATGGAAATGTAGCTCCACGCTCACCACACGAGCTGAGGTCTGGATGTAAGGGTACTGTGGGTCAGGACGGAACATTTTTAGGAAGATCTTCTGGTCAGATTTCAACTGAAAGGGACAGAGTCTGAGTCCAGGGACAGTTTTACCCTCCTTAATAATTCAGAGGTGTCCAAACTTTTCTTAAAAAGGGACACCTTTGCTTTTGTGAGAATGATTATAACTGTCAAAGTAACATATTTAAGCATGTTTCTATAAAAATCTGTCACTAAGTGTGGTCCGTGTTCTATCATTCAGACTTATGAAATCAAACCTCACCTGTCCCTCAGATGTCTCTTGATACCAGATGATCAGTGGTCAGTTTTCTGAAGTGTTACGTGCTGCGTGAACATCAGCAAACTCTGCTTCTAACCAAGAAAAAATGTTCTCCATTAGGGAGTGATGTGTAGAAAATATGTCAGGATGTTTATATGGCAGGATCAGGATCTGGATTTTATCAGGATTGTTTTTCTTAATCAGACTATTTTGACCTGCTAACAACATTTTTAGACACAAATATTTCTGATTTCTTCTTTCACATTTACCAGTTTTTACATTCTCTGCACCATTTTATAACTTAAATGTTGCCTCGTCTCCTCTAATGTGTTTTTTGAACTCTTACGAGTTTGGGGGTAGGATTAAAATACTTGGAGCTTTATTAAAGTGCAGGCTCTGCAGATGAGTTGTTTCTTCATGCAGATTTATCTGTCTGAGCCTCAGACAGTATGTTATCATTCTTTATTTACAACACAAACCTCCGTAAAGCCAGTTATATAAGACAGAATAATATGTTATCCATCTTGTAAGATATTTGAAATATGCTTGATCCAGTGGTTGGGCATAACAGTGGTGCAGTGGTTAGCCCTGTTGCTTCACTGCAGAATGGTTCCCAGTTTCAATCCTGGCTGAGGCTTTTAGTGGAGTTTGTTTGTTCCAACTCAGCCCAAAGATGTACTCAAAACTTGTTGCTCTAAATTATGTGTGTGTGTTTATATGCGTGATCTGTGACAGCTCTGGTAAAGTTGTTTCAAGATGAAGCAACAGGTTGCTTGGAATAAGATCTGATGCGATCCAGCGGAGGAGATTTTGATTCATCTTGACTTCTTTCTTGTGAAATCTGTAAGACTGGAAGTCTCATTGGGATGCAGAGTAATTCCACCTGGCTGAGTGATCTGGTTGCGTAATGACCCACAATGAGGACAGATTGGCTCAGGCTGCAGCTCTCTCTGTCTGTCTATCTGTCACTCAGTCTGTCTGCTGTCCCCAGCTCACAGGACAAACCTTGAACGCTGTCACAGAGCGAGCAAATATCTTTCTCCTACTCCTCCTTTTACTTTCACTGTTTGTTTTTCTGTCAGTAAGAGACCTAGCATTGATCCTCACTCTGAAACTTGAACCTCCAACCCCCACTGAGTCCCACTGAGCGGCAGAAACACTAATCTCTCTGGAGGTCTCAGCATGGGGCTTCACCTGGGGGTCTGGAGCCTGGCCATGGGGCCCGGTGGAGTGTGTGTGAGAGAGATCACAATGTGGAGCCGCCCCTCACTGCACTGATTACATCTTGATTTACTTAGGTGATGTCATATCAGTGTGTGTGTGTGTGTGTGTGTGTGTGTGAGTGTGTGTCCCTGATGTGTGTGATATAACCTCATCTTCCAGAGAGCTGGTGTGGCTCTCCTCTTATCAAGTTTACACATTCCTCTGAGCTTCAAACTCTGGCAGAGAGAGAGTGATGGTGTGAGAGAGAACGATAAAGAGACTCTGTTCTCTTCATGCTGGCCATAATTTGAGAAAATCTAGTAAGTAAGTTTTGCTGAAATCCTTACTCTTAAAAGTTCCTCATCATGCTGTTTGTAGCCTATTTGCACGTTTACTGTGTGATGCTGCTTCAGCAGAAAGACGCCTCTCACCACACACCAGTAGATGAGGGCGGAGGGTTTAATTTGCTTCACAGGCATCCCACAGGAGTTGTTAACAAGCCATGTTTGCAGTCTCACCTGCGAAAAGAAAATGTGAGCACTCTGTATTTGTTTCTCAGTCCTCATTACCTCGCTGTAATTATTCCCTTAGTCTGCTGTTCTGGGGGCACCGTGATGTGCCTACAAACTTTCTGCTTCAGCAGGTCTGAACTGAGCCAGCAGTTAAAGCCTCAACGTGCATTTAAATGTCTAATTATTCCTTACAACGCTGAGATTTTATTTCTTTTATTACTCAGTTGAGGGAACTAAAAGTTTTATTTGGCTGACCCAGATACTGCTGCTGTGGCTGAGGACAGATCTGTATTCAAACACTCGGTTTAAAAAGCTGCAGGTTTCAACTCCAAGTTTGAACATCAGAAAATTTGCACTTTGCACCATCCATCCTGCAGAATCCTCTGAATAATTATTAAAAAAGATTCACAAATCAAAAAATAACTTAAAGAATGCTTTAAGGTAGCGTGACAGTTTTTCCCTTCAGATCAGAAGAGCTTTCATCTTCTTCTCACGTCTGTCACACAAGAAGATCAGCAGCGATGCAGCTCTCTGATTGGCTGTCAGGTGGACAGGTGGTCGACTAACAGGACCTTACACTTTCCCTTTGTAAAGCAGATTAAAGAGGGTCGTAGACGATGTGCACAATGTAACCTAAACAATTACAGTTTTAAAACATTAAAAGAATGTTATCTGGGTTATTACTTGACCTTTAACCTTTTTTAGCTTCACACCTGTCAGTTAAAGTGTCTCAACAGCTTTGATTTTCTTATAATTTTTTCTTTGTTTACTAATATCTCACTTTATCACAGGGGATCTGGTGGTTTCATTAACACAGACCCAATGAATTTATTCCCCTTCCTGCAAATAAGCGAGTGTGTGGTGGCCCTGAAGTGCAAAACACACACGAAAATAGAGTTCAAATGTGTTGATTTCTTCTTTGTGTTTGCATTTTCTTTTTTGTTTTTTCTTTTTTCTTTTACTTTCTTTTATTATTTTTTAACTTGATATTTTTGTGTTGAATTTTTCTTTTTTTGTTACTTTTAAGGGGGGGGGGGGGGGGGGGGTCATGTTTTCCTTTTTTTTCCTTTACATTTCCTTTTTGTGTTTTTTTTTTGTGTGTGTTTGAGTGTGAAATGATTTTTCTTTTTTGGGTTTTTTCTTTGCATTTTATTGCTTCTATGTTCACGTTTTCTTTTTTTCTTTATGTTTGCATTTTGTTCTGCACTTCGGGGCTATAGTACATATGGGCACACATCATATCGGAAACTGGTGAGTAATTCTTTTAAAATAAAAGCATTCCCATGTATTTTTGTGATACAAAGCTTAAACAGTCAACTGGATTGTAAAAAAAAAAAACTCAATGGGTTTAACTTTGAACAAATGAATTCACAATTTAGTAGTTTATTTGTAAGCTTTTTCTTGGGTGACTCATATGCAGGTTTTATGGCAAAAAAAAAAACTTCATATCCAAAGACAGTTTCTGGTGCAATATGTCAAATTAAATTTAACTGAAAGTATCAGAATTCATGATACGTTGGACAAAAATTTTTGATTATAAAATCTGTAATCATCACACCACGGAACTTTGGCCTCTAGACCAAAAACGTACAGAAGTTTCACCGATTGTTTTATTCTGAAATTCTGTCCCGGATGTTGTCTGCGCTGCACAGCAAACTTGACTTCTACTACATGAGGATCAGATCCCTCTATCCTCAACTATCTCAGTCCAGATCTCTCCAGCCTCGGTAAGAGGTTTATTCACACTGAAGCTCGGGTCTCTGTCTGAGGATTGTTCCGTAAACTCCAGAGATTTTACTTCAAGAAAGAAAAAGACGGAGCGACGGGTTACTCTTAAGGTAAATTTAAATCACCGATATGAAGCTGTGTTTTTTGAGTATGAGGGTCTTTCAAATGGTAAATGAGATAAGGGGTGTGTGGTTGGTCACTGCTTACCTGTTGAATAGACGTGCTGTTTGCTTTATATTGTGTGGGAAACAAAAAGAGAAAAAATGAGAGGTGTAACAGCTCGTTTGCATCCGTATAGACTTAGATACACCGCGTGTGAGTGACACTCCCTTTGGATTCAGCGTGCGTAATGTGCGTCTCGGTGCTTGTGGAGAAGCCCTGTGAACCTATGGAGGAAAAAGTACACCCCTTTAAGACATAAAATTAATAAACAATCTTTGTTTTCAGCAATTATGATCTCAAAATTAAGTTTTTGACAACTTTTACTTCTTAAGCAACATGAACAAGATGTTCTTTGGATGTCTCTGTGGGCAAAAGTCCTCAAGGATTTTCATCTACTCCTATACATTGTTTTAAATTTTGGTCTAGATGAGGTCTGTATTTTTAATATTTGATATTTAATTCTAAAAAAACTGACCACAATGTCTATATACTGTATAAAGATAATATTTGGTTCTAATTGGATTTGTCACATCAGCATTGCAAATTAAATAGTCCGGCTGCTATTTCCGAAAAAAGAGAAACTAATTAAGGAAAGTGTTTCACAATTTAAAGAGCAGTGACTCAAGGACAATGTGCAGCTAAGGCATCCTGCAGTGCTCCAGGGTAAACTTTGTACTGCTTTAAACCCAGCAGGTCCCAGCTGCCTTCTGTCAAAATGTCAATGACCTGGATGAAGCTCTGGAAGAAGTTCATGAGGATCTAATTTTGGTGTATTTTAAAGTCTTTCCCATAAAATAATCAATTAAGTAACTGAATAAATAAATAAATAAGTAAAATACAGATTCTATGTTTGTGTATAAAAGCAGCATAAATGAAGGTTGTTACGGAGTGGACCTTTATTTTTGGTCTGATTGGAAATAACTGTGTTGTATGTGACTGGATTAGACTCAATGAAGTTAAATTGGTGCCAATCAGCCGGTGAGAGGCTCCAGGAGGATACAAGGATGATCTGTCTTCTCTTACATAACACACACGAACACGTACACACGCGCGCGCGCATGGAGGGAGTGAAGTAGTTCGACTTTACTCTCAAATTCAGCGTAACTGATCTCTTATCTTTGTGCTTCAGCGAAATACTGATTAGTGTGTGATTTTTTTAAATCAGTCGTGGTGAGATTTGATTAAAAACCTGTCCCTCTATCATAAAAAATACATTCAGCATCTTGCTGCAAATGAGTCACAGCTGAAGATGACTCAGTGATTGTATTACGTTACCACCTTGTACCTCTGTCAGGAGCGCTGAAACTTCTCCTCTTGATGTCACATATACAAACATAAACATAGGCTAAGTGGGAAAAACACGTGTGTCAACTCAATGGCAAACGAAATCAGCTTAACTTTTTTGCTCAAAACAAACGGATTAACAGACAACCAAACGGCTTTTGTCAACAGCCGCCTGCTGTGCGCAATTACGCATGCCACGAGAGGCCGCGGAGGGGAACAGCACAATGAGAGGAGGCGCCGTCGTGCGTTCAGGCGTTCTGTGTGTTTGTCCTAAAGATGACAGAACTCACGGGTGGTTCTCTGATCCACAGTCCCTCTGCGGAGAAGACTGGCTGTAAACAGTCTGAAAGGAGAAACAGAAGACAGGTCAGACCCTGCTGTGGCTGATTGCATCATCATCAGCGTCCTAAACATGAATGGTGAAGAAATGAGGCAAGAAAAACGACAATTTGGACTAATTTCTCATTATTGTATAAATCAGAGGAGGACTTCAGTGTCAGTTTTATTGGAAGAGAAAGATGCTTGTTTGTCTTTGTAGGTCATCAGCAGACAGATTTATGCCTCTGTTTTCCTTATTTGGAGAAAGTATTCCTTCATGTGACCAGCTGAACCCACATCCCCTTGCTCCTCTGAGTCACAAAGTAAAACTTTAAGGAGAGAAACTTCTGAAACCATGCATAAACTGTCATGTCAACACTTCAGTAGGACTCCCTTCACTCACGTGAACCAGTTCTGGCTGGCCCAGTTGGACAGTAGTTGTATTTTTATGTGTATCTGCAGTTTTGATGTCATATTTTTGTCAGATTTAATAGTCTGGCTGCCTGAGCTTGTCATCCCTTCCTTAGATGTTATAGCTCTTAAATTCTTCGGCATGTCTTCATAGACGTTTTTCTTTTTGTTGAAATGAAAGCTGACAACTTAGTCACTTTATGTCTCAGAGTCTTAAATTAGACCAAGCAGTTGAAGATGACCCCTCTGATGTTGACGGATGATGAGACTGTTTGGATTTCTCTTCATTGTGTCGATGCAGGGTGAGAGTTGGAGGACTCAGTCATGTGAGATAAGTTAGATCAGCCCAATCATAAGAAATTTCATCTTATGCCTGACAGCAAAGACAAGATCTGAGTTGTTTACAGCTGCCTTTGAAGTGAACTCAGAGAAAAGTCTGAATTATCCCAATAAAGAAGAGGAAAAAAGTGATCTTGTGAAGCTTTCATATTCAGCATGTTGACTTTGTATCTGTGGGATGGAACATCATGGTCATGCTTTCAACACAGTCAGCTGATGAAACTAGCAACTGGCTAGCCTCAGATTTATTGGTGCCAACTTGGTGATGCAAAAACACAAGTTTACTGTAAAACAGGAAGAACAACTAAGAGACCACATAATCCTATGAGATACAGTGGTGTCAAAAAATATTTGAACACTTGAAATATTATAGAGGTTTCTATTGATTTGTTGAATCAGCCAATGAAATACCCATAAAACATGAAATATCTGCAAAGTTGTCATGATGCTCTGTATACCATAAAAAAGAGCCATCATTAGAAGATTAGTGTTATTTCCCTGATTAAAAAAGAGCATTGAAAATGATGGACTGATCCCTCAAGTCCAGACCTCAACCTCATCTAGCAGATTTGATGGAGTAGTGAAATAAAGTGGACATTGAATATTCAAAGGAAAGCCTTTGTCTTGAGTTGCAAAAGTTATGCAATAACATTAGTGTTGAAGTTTTCAGTAAATAAATTGACTCTATGCCAATGACATGTTCTGTTGTAACTGCTGCAGAAGGTGGACAAACCAGATATTAAAGTTAAACATAGATTATAAACAGAAGAACTCACTTTATTTGATATTTGCTGTGCTCAGAGCAACCATCTGTATGTTTCAGGATCAGGATTTGGAGGCAAAAAACTATTGATATTTTCAGATCTGTCAGGTGGTCTAATAATTTTGGCCGCCACTGTATGGTTCTCATATTTTCTCATATCATATCTCATTATAAAGTCTGATGTCTGAATAAAGAAGATAAAGAGTCTACAGTCATGCCAGTGGTGTTTTGAGCTAACATCAGCAAACTGAGTGAAAATACTGGCTTTTGACAGATAATTAGAGAGCAGGTCAGCCGGTGACTGATGTACAACCCCAATTCCAATGAAGTCAGAACATTGTAGTTTAACAGTATTTGCAAATCATGGCATTCTGTCTTTATTTACACAAAGACAAGATATTTATTGTTCAAACTGATAAACTTTTGTTGCAAATATTCACTCATTTTGAATTTGATGCCTGCACACATTCCAAAAAAGCTTGGACAGGGTCATGTTTACCACCGTGTTACATCACCTTTCCTTTAACAACATTCAAATTAGTGTTTGTGAACTGAAGACATTGATTCTTAAAGCTTTGGAGGTAGAATTCGTTCATATTCTTGCTTTTTGTACAACTTCAGTTGTTCATCAGTCCAGGGTCTACATTGTCGTGTTTTGTGCTACATATTGCGCCACACATTTTTAATGGGAGACGGGTCTGGACTGCAGGCAGGCCAGTCTAGTACCCGCACTCTTTTACTACGAAGCCACGCTGTTGTAACACGTGCAGAATGTGTCTTTGCATTGTCTTGCTGAAATAAGCAATAAGCTGAAAAAGATGTTGCTTGGATGGCAGCATATGTTGCTCCAAAACCTGTATGTACCTTTCAGCATTAATGGAGCCTTCATAGATGATCAAGTTAGCCATGCCATGGGCACTATCACACCCTCCTACCATCACAGATGCTGGCTTTTGAACTTTGAGCTGATAACAATTTGGATTGTCCTTTTCCTCTTTGGCCCAGAGGACACAATGTCCATGATTTCCAAAAACAATTTGAAATGTGGACTCGTCAGACCACAGCACACTTTTCCACTTTGGGTCAGTCCATCTCAGATGAGCTTGGACACAGAGAACCTGTGGTGTTTCTTGGTGTTGTTGATAAACGTCTTTCGGTTTGCATGGTAGAGTTTTAACTTGCACTTGTAGATGTGCAGAGATTTTTCCAGATTATCTGAATCTTTTGATGATATTATGGACTGTAGATGATGAAATCTCTAAATTCTTTGCAATTATACATTGAGAAACATTGCTATTAAACTGTTGGACTATTTGCTCACGCAGTTGTTCACAAAGTCATGAGCCTTGCCCCATCCTTGCTTGTGAACAACTGAGCCTCTCAGGGAGGAAGACACTCACCGGTTTCCAATTAACCTGTTCATCTGTGGAATGTTCCAAACAGGCGTTTTTGAGCATTCCTCAACTTTCCCAGTCTTTTGTTTCCCCTGTCCTAGCTTTTTTGTTGTTGTTGTTGTTGTTGTAACATGTTGCAGGCATCAAATTCAAAATAAGTGAATATTTGAAAAAACCAATAAAGTTTATCAGTTTGAACAATAAATAACTTGTCTTTGTCGAGTATTAAACTGGATATAGGTCAAGTAGAATTTCCCAATCATTGTATTCTGTTTTTATTTACGTTTTACACAACATCCCAACTTGATTTGAATCGGGATTGTGTAATGCTGAAACTGTACACTGTAAAAGGATCAATGACATGACTTCTCCCCAAAAGTGAGGACAAAAGATTCACAGCTCACCCTGCTGACAGGCTTGACATCAGTTAGGAAGTAACAGAGAAAACTATCATGGGAGTCACTTAACTTGCGTAACAATGAGTTCAGTCAACACCTGAAGCAGTGTCGCTACATACTGTCTTTTATATAATGTGTCTGTTGGCCTACAGAAGAGGCAGGGTGTTAATACTCAGGCTCTGATCAGTAATGGGCAGGTACTTGCTGAAAATGATGTGACCAAAATGTTGGTACCCATCAGGCATAGTATTTGGCTTCATTTTGTACAACAGGACAAGGCGCAATGGTCTTCATTATGTTCAGCTATAATCTTTCTTAAACCTCCGAAAAGTAGTTTTAGTGCCTGAACTCAGTGTTCTGTTGGAAACAAACCAAAAACTAAGACTATCTGAGCTGTCAGCTCTAAAGATTTGTCAAAATTCATCCTCTGGGAAACTTATTCATGTAGTAGTAATTAGAAATTTAAGTCTTCCCCCAAGTGAGTCACAACAGACTGAAGTTAAATCTTTAAAATGAGTCTAAATAAACCGTGACCATTAACATGTGTCAGAGGAGTTTCTTGTTTGTGTGGATTAACCAGAAATGATCATCTTGATGTTGTCTAAACTTACGGGATAACAGGAATAGGAGGGAAATTTCTGAGTTGCAGACTTTTCAGTGTTTGTGTGTCATCCTGAGCTAATGTGAGCAGACGTTCAGTAAATATCTCAGACTCTCCCTCTGAAGACTTCCCTGAAACACCCACTAAGGTGGTTACTCAGCGCCTTATTGCAAAACATCATTACTCAGAGTATGTCTGCGGTCACCAGGTTACATTTAACACTTATTTTACTGTCATTCAATTTAATTCATCTCATTGTGAAAGGTTTATAAATGAAGATTAGAAACGCCTCCTCTGCTCCTTTCTGACTTCACTCTGATCATCTTTTGCTGCTGGAAAACAAGATAATTGAGCTTTTTATGGACTTTTTTCTTGTAATGTATCTATTCTGTCAATGCAAACGGATAATTTCAGTCAATCAGAGCGACTTGAGTAAAAGCTGTGTAACTCGTCCTGGAGCAAACGTTTCAGTCTCAGATACTAAGAGACAGGAAAACTGACAGCTGGGGATGAGAGTGATTCCCAAAGGCAGAGAAAATATGAAACTGTGAAGTGAGAAGATTCCATCAATGAAGAAATATTTTACATCAGTGGGAAATTAGCCAACAGTTTGTTTTGATGGTTTTAGGTTTCAGATCACGGAATTGTCGTTTTTATGTCCAACATCACAAATTCAGCTCAAAATGTGTGTGAAGCTGTCTGTTTTTTTTTTTAACTATTTTTAGACATTATTTTGAATACTTTTTATCTTACTCAAAAACATCCAATCCCCCCAGAAAATGTTATGAAATTGGAGAACGCTTCTCTTTGAAGTCCACAGACTGACGTCTGAACACTTAAGTTGCTGCTGTGAGGATGAGACCATGGAGAGAACAGCGTGTTATTGCTGAGTTTAAACAACTCATCATGTGTTTTTCAAATTAAAGAAGTCTAAAAAACCAGCAGACATGAACTGAATTGAAGAAAATCCAGCCACTGTGATGATGCTCAAAAATCACTTCACACTGTACGGGGGCTGAATTTTAGTTATCGAACCTATGAGTTTCGCCCGTGACTTTTTCTTTTTTACCTCTTTACTAGCTTATTTGGAAAATTTTTAATTTTGAAAGTGCCCTATTATGTATGTATGTATGTATGTATGTATGTATGTATGTATGTATGTATGTATGTATGTATGTATGTATGTATGTGTGTATGTATGTGTGTATGTATGTGTGTATGTATGTGTGTATGTATGTGTGTATGTATGTGTGTATGTGTATGTATGTATGTATGTGTGTATGTATGTATGTATGTATGTATGTATGTATGTATGTGTGTATGTATGTATGTATGTGTGTATGTATGTATTGATTGATTGATTGATTGCACTTTTGGCAATGCTGACTTTACCTAACTTTGGTCAATCTATCATAAGCCACAGTGTCCTCGCCTGTTGAGTATTAAATAATTTTAATATCTTCTGGACTAATGAGTTCAAATAAATTCAGCAGTGCCGTTGAAATGAGCTTCTCAGACTAAAATAGTTTTCTAAACCAGGCTGTAAACATGTTTACTTTTGCTGTAAAACTCAGCTTTTCTGAATGGGTGTGTATGTGGTTTCTGGAGCCTCTGCAACCAGCCTCAAGTGGACACTCGTGGAACTGCAGTGTCTAACACTGTTGCATCAAATTTTGCTTGGAAAAACATCATGATTCAGATGTGTGTTTTGTATATATTAAACAATAGGAAACATTAAGAGAGGACACTGTTCGATGAGCTTCATTTCTCTTTCTAAAGCTGTTTTAGGGATGGTTTTTGCAAATCAGTAATCGCTATAAAGACAAAGTCTTGTATTGGATGTCTGTTCCCAGTTTTTCTCTGCAAACTGTAGTGTTCCCTCATAAATAAGCCATAAACAAATGCACACAAGAGGAGAAGAAGAATAGGACTTCTTGTTCTGATGACTGTTTTTTGCTCTTTGAAGTCTGTTGCGTAATGTTTTTCTCTGCTGTGTAAAAACAGTTTATTTCACCTCCCTCCTCCCCAGTTATCTCTGAAGTCCTGGTCCTGTGAAAAACCCCTTTGTTCGCTTCCTTTTTTATCAGAGTGAGACTCTCATTCTTCAAACAGTCAGACCCTAGAACGCTGAACAGAGCATCCCTTTAAAGAGTTAAATTCCTTAAAGACGGTGACAGGATCACAAGATCACAGAGCCTCCAGGCTTGACCTGACTGCAGTCCTCCCATAATTCATAGTGTTTGCCCCGGAAAGAGCCTCTCAGATTTTTCTCTGATAACAGGATGAGGGCACAAAGTTTTGAAGCCAAAAACTTTGAAGCAGCAATTTCAAAGTGGTTGTTTGGGCTTCCAGTAAGCAAACCCAGGGTCTGAGGGTCTGACTCGGTGTGACAGCAGAGAGCTCAGCTCACACACTTCACATCATTAAGAGGAGGCAGACCCAGCTCAGCAAACACTCAGGATTCTTTAAATGTTTTCATCAAATGTCCTCCGGCTCTCTAAGAGAGCATTGTAAATCTCCTCCCCTGGCTCCCACCCCCTCCCCATCCATCACCCACTGCTTCTCCTCCCACTCTTCATCTCTGACTCCTTTTTCTCTCTCGTGTTTCCTCACAGATCCCTCCAGAGTCCTGATGTCACATTCCTGAAGTTTCCGCTGATCAAGAAGCCGCAGAGAGAATATTCTTCATCCTCTGACCGCATTTCTGTATCTGAGAGGGAGAATCGAAAGAGAGGAGGACAGCATTTGTTTGGAAATGTCTTCTCTGTGTATGAGAAAAAAAGGAGGGAGCTGAGCTGAGGTCAAGGCCTTTCTGCTCTCCCCAAGGAGTCACATGTCAGAGTGAGGGAGAGCCTTGGGTTGCTATCACTACGCTGACCGACTTTAATACTTGTACACTCAGTTTGAGAAGAAAAACAGACACTGAGAGAGTTTCTCCCTGAGAGGAGAGTGAGAGCAGCACAAGAAAACTTCCGCTTTCAGATAAAGACGCTGAATCTCCTCGCAGCCTGCTGCAAAATGCCTGCAAAGACACCTATGTACTTAAAAACAACGACTCCCAAGAAAGGGAAGAAGCAGAAGCTGCGTGACATCCTGTCAGGGGACATGATCAGCCCCCCGCTGGGAGACGTGCGTCACAGTGCCCACGTGGGTCCTGAGGGTGAGGGCGACATGTTTGGAGATGTGGGCTTCCTGCAGGGAAAAATAAACATGCTGCCATCCCTGAGCCGTGTGCAGAACGGACACACACGCTCACACAGCGTAGAGAGAGGCCACAACAACTTCATCTCCAAACAGGATGCACACAACTACGCCTTCAACGGCTTCCACTACCAGCACAGCTCCACTGGACTCCTGAAGACCACCATCTCCATGCCCGTGTTCATCGCACACGAACAGGCTCCACCAAAACCTCCACGTCTCCACCTGGAAGACCCATCGCCTCCACATCTGACCAACCAAAACCAGTTTGAGTCACAGAGAGACACGCATTACAAACAGGCAAACAACAGCAGCCCCCTGGACAAGCATCACCAACGTCTGCCGCTCTTTCAGAACGGTGGTGTGGGTCGTTTGGCGTCCGAGCCATGCAGAGACATCTCCATCTCTCCAAACCTTCGCAGTCTCGTCCCCTCTTCTGGATCCTTCTCAGAGGCTTCCTCTGAGGACTCCATGTCAGAGACCTGTGGGCCCCTGGATGTCTGCCGGGGCCTCAGCTTGGACTCTGATGCTGGTCTGAGCAATGAGGATCTAAGGAGTGAACGCAGTGAGTCGCCCTGCGCCAACTACCATTCAGCTGGTCTCATGGCTCCTCCAAGTGTGTCCCGGTCTGACTCTCTGGCTGGGCTGAACCTGGATCTGGGTCCATCCATTCTTGAAGATGTCCTGAGTATCATGGACCGCTTCAAGAGTGAGGACAACCACTATGAGTTGTGAGGAGCAGAGACTGA
Organism: Labroides dimidiatus; assembly: GCA_030710495.1. Classification (NCBI taxonomy): domain Eukaryota; kingdom Metazoa; phylum Chordata; class Actinopteri; order Labriformes; family Labridae; genus Labroides; species Labroides dimidiatus. Next base: position 17,592,881 of record CM061154.1, read on the forward strand.
CATGATGTACAGATATTTTTATACAGAAAGGAAGATGAGGGCGGAGGTCAGAGGTCACTGAGAGAGAAAGTTTAGACGTCTGGATGTTGATGTTTAGTGATGGGTCAGGAGAGGCAGCAGGCTGGTCCTGAGAGCCTCAGACTCACAAACACTTAAACTATCAGGACTCAAAGAAAAACAAACTTTTTCTTTCAGCTCCTACTCACGTCTTTCTTTTTTTTTTTTTTTTATCTCACCTGTGCTGAGAGGTTTTTGTTTGTTGATAGTTAAAGTTTTACCAAAGGAGTCAGATATTAAAGTCTGTGGAAAACAAGATAAAAACAGCAGCTGTGTAAAAACTTCAGGAGCAGCTGAACTCACTTCTAACTGCAGCTACAAACAGTTGACTTTTCTAATGTTGGATGTCTGTTTCTCAAACTCTCAGTCCCTCTAAGCTGAACTTATTCTTCCTGATTAATTCCACAATCTGTTTAATATTCACTTGTTTACAGTTATGCTTTAGTTTCTGTTCAAAATGTGAAGACCTGCAGATTTTACCATACTTACTCACAAGGACGCTAGTAGGGTATCTTCTGCCCTCTGGTGTTTGTTCTGAGAAAAGCAGCTCAAACGGATCTCTGTAACCAAAGGGAAACTGAACAAACTGTTAAATATAATTTGACTTAAAAACATTAAACTGTAAGAAAGATGCTGCTTTATCATCTTTAAATGCTCCTCTGTAATGTTGTGGCTCAAAGTTCACTCTCTGCTGTATCACAGTAGCCTGTTACTCTAATGTCATTTATGCTGCAAACATATATACCACTGTACATGTATGAATAAAGCATTCAGAAATCAGTAAAGCATGTCAATTTTTTTTAAAATTGTTGAATAACATACGTATTCACTTGAGATGGACTATGACTGTGGTTCTCAAGGTGAGGGTGGAAACCCCTTGGAGGGTCACCAAACACTAAGAATGGGGTGTGCCTTCCAAAATCAAAAACCTTTTATAAGTGCATATTTGATCCAGTATTGTAAAAATATAAACACAATACAGGTCGAATTAGATATAAGACCATGAAAACAGAAAAGGTTTGATCTGTTTTTAACATTTCTTTGTTGAAGTCCTCCAAGGAGACTGAACCAGGATTACAGCATCAATAATGCCAGATTAATTTAGAGAACAGTAATACATACACATAGTCTAATTTTCTATGGATCAACTAAATAAATCTTTTTGTTTTTGGTTTATTCACAATGCAAACTGTGACATAAAAAAGACCCCCATATCTCTATATGATACTGTAATGTACAGATATATGTGGTAAAAGTTTTTGGTAAAGCGATATTTGAGAAATATATAAATAAAAACATTTAAATCTAGAAAAAACTTTTTTTAAGACAGGATCAAAATAATTAAGTATTTGAAAGCATTACACAGTCCTATCCTTCCTAATGAAGTATCTAGGAGGTATCACTGGTGCCTTCATTACCTTCAGTAGAAGTACATCATTTTGGTATATTTTTAAAACAAGTTTTATTTTTATTCATTATTTTATGTATGCTCTAGTATAATAAAAGACTAGGAATGAAATAGTTAAAAGTATTTACTGATACCATAGTGCGTCCCATGTGTTTGATATGTTTTATTAAAAGGATACGAATGAATTTAAACTGAAGTGAAACACCTTATTTGTATTTACAATCCATGGTTGCTGCTACCAAGCTAAATCATGACACTTCCGGTTAATAAATTTCAAAATAGTAGGAGCAACGGTCTAGATATTTACTCTCTGACTCAAGGACCAAGATTTGGTTAAAAAATTGAGCTGAATAATCTAAGATATGAAATAAACGCGTTTTTTATCGTGTATTTAAACACTACTAATGGGGATTCACGTAATATAATCTCCCCCCGTAGAGGGCGCAAAAACGAGTAGCAGCTCTTAAAGAAAATTGTAGCTTAAATCGAAGAAGAAGAAGAAGGTCTTCTTCGTGCGTTGCTTCCTCTGGTTGCATTGCTGATCCTGCTGTCTTTAACACACTAGGAGTTATCAATGAGTGTTTAAAAACAAGAAAACTTATAGAGGATCATTTGCTGCTAGACGGCCAACATAATGAAGTGAGTGTTTGTTCTAAACCAGATAAAAAACATTATCCATGCAAGCTGTATGAGAAGTTGGTGCAAGTTTATTGCTTACATACTTAACCTATTGTTAAGGTAACATGAAGCTCAACACTGACAGTTTATTCTATTAAAATCAGCTGTCAGTCTGTAACCAGCCTTTTTTATTGTTACTGAGTTCGTTTATTCTCATGTTAAAGCGCAGAACATTCATCTGTTAATCGTCTAGCTGTTAGCATCGTTTCACTGTGTGATGTAGGACGGATGAACTGTTCTCTCCCTCTTTCTTCTCTGAGCTGCGTCTTATCTCTTCATTTCAGGCTCAATATAGACGGCTTGTTAGTGTATTTTCCGTATGATTACATATATCCTGAGCAGTACTCCTACATGCTGGAGCTGAAGAGGACTCTGGATGCTAAGGTGGGTAGTTAGCATGTATCTCTCTATTGAAATAATGAAAATAGTGTTTTGTTATAAATAGAAATAATATCAAGGAATATCTACTGAGTGCAGCAGTCTCAACAAATACAGTTGTAACAGTCTTAATGTCAAAGTCAAAAGGAAAGGAAAGGTGTGGTCACCATTCCATATAGCTTCTAGTATTTCGTTTTGACTTTTTCTGTTTTGTTTTAATTCGTTTTGGAAGTGGGTTTTCTAGTCTAGTTTAGCGTTCATTTTTTGAACATGCTTCATTTAAACATAGTTTCATTAGTTTTAGTATAAGTTTTTTTAAGCTTTTTTTTTTGTAATTCTGGGTTACTGTTAGGGACAAGATTCAGAAATGTCAGAAGAAGATCTGTGTAATAAAAAACTCAAAACATCATACCATTTGCTAAAATGTATTCACCGAGGACAGATGAACAACCATCCTCATAAAACAAATAAATGAGTTTATGTATAAGATAGATTAAGTTAATGAAAAAAAAATCACCTCTCATTTTTGTCATTTTGTTATTTTCTGATAAATAAAATAACTTTGGTGGTCAATAATATTAAAAGTAAATTAAACTTATCAAGTGTTTATGCCACATTGCACCTTTTACAGCACAAAGGATCAAGTTCACACGTTTACATCCATTTTTGCACCTTATAAAGCACTCTGTACGTTTTCTTTTCCTGTGCACCTTATATTGAGAACCATACTCTACCTCCACATGTGCAGCTGACTTAATAGCTGTATAGTTTTTTCTTCAATCTCCTGTTATTTTTATATAGCTGTATTTTACACCAGACAGAACTGCTCTAATCTTTGCTGTACTTGTATAGTGACGATAAAAGAATCCGCATCTGGTTGTGTTTGTGTATCAGTTATTCATTTATTCAGACTAAAACAACCATGCTTGTGTTCTTAGAAGTGTCAGTTTTAAGTATGTAACCCCCCTCCTATGATGCTACCTTAGTCAACTCTTTTTGGTTTTGTTTCCCTAATTGCTGTTTTATTTCAGGGTCATGGAGTCCTGGAGATGCCATCAGGAACAGGGAAGACGATCTCTCTGCTGTCTCTCATCGTCGCATATCAGAAGGTGAGTTTTTTGTGTCTTTATGTGATGACTTGTGCCTGTTTTGGTCCCACAAGATAACGCATCAAAAGCACTTTGAGCACAATCCATTTGATGTTTTCTCTCTCTTCAGGCATTTCCTTTAGAAGTGACCAAGCTCATATACTGCTCAAGAACAGTTCCTGAGATAGAGAAGGTGAGTCTTTGGAGAATAAAACCACTTTCAGAGAAGAGAACTATTTAACCTGTCTCAGTACTGTTCTGGAAAAAACTGAGTTAAAATAAAAAAAGAAATGTGACTGATTGTCTGTCTGGCCAGGTTGTGGAGGAGCTGAGGAAGCTGATGGAGTTTTATTCCAAGCAAACTGGAGAGAGGAACAACTTCCTGGCTTTGGCCCTATCCTCAAGAAAAAACCTCTGCATTCACCCAGAGGTACGAAGCACAGACATTCACATTTAAAGCTGACAGAACCATGACAGATTTCTGCTCCTCATGTGTCTATTTAGGTCTTAAGGGTTAAATACACATCTACCTGTGTTTCTATTCAGGTGAGCTCTCTGCGCTTTGGTAAGGAGGTTGACGGGAAGTGTCACAGTCTGACAGCATCATACATTCGAGCACAGCGCCACACCAACCCTGACCAGCCCGTGTGTCGTTTCTATGAGGTAAGAACTGTGTAACAAAGCAGGCTGAGGCAGTTTGTTGAAATAATGACCACAAAACATCTCCACTCACAGATATCAACCTGGGTGAGTGACTGAAGAGAGTTACATTAGTGCAGTTATAATACCAGGAAGCTGAAATCAATCCATTGTTTGGACACTGTCACCGTCTTGTACAGTGAACAATAGAAAGAACTCACGTTGCATGTTTTTTGGTGAAAGTGTCTGGTTTCTAGTCGTCCTCTGAATGAACTTGTGATTCTGCCTCAGGTGCATGACTCAGAAAGTTGTTCAGCATCATGGAGGGCTGGTGTTTGAGAGTGTACATGTTGATCAAGCAGTCACTGAAACAAAGTTATAGAAACATAATATTTGGAATCAAATCTCTCACCAGGAACAGATTTTGATCACTATTTGTTTTATCTTCTTTTGTTTCTGTCTGCAGGAGTTTGATGCAGTCGGCCGACAGGTGCCTCTTCCTGCTGGCATCTATAACCTGGACGACCTGAAGGACTTCGGCAGGAGGAAAGGCTGGTGTCCGTACTATCTAGCACGCTACGCAGTATGTCACTCTTCAGTCTTTCGTCATGTTTTGAAAAAGCTTTGGTTTTACAGATGATGCTTGAGCTCTCCTGTCTGCCTCCCCTCTCAGATCCTGCACGCTAACATTGTGGTGTACAGCTACCACTACCTGCTGGACCCTAAGATCGCTGACCTGGTGTCCAAAGAGCTTGCCAAGAAGTCTGTGGTGGTGTTTGATGAGGCTCATAACATAGGTGAGGGGATGAACGCTCGCTGTGACTTGTTTTGACATGATGAAGTTATTTTACATTGTCACATCTTCTCATATTTTCATTTTCATCTTGTTTCTCTCTGGTTTCTGATTCTTCCTCTTCAGACAACGTGTGCATTGACTCCATGAGCGTGAACATCACCAGACGAACGCTCGACCGATGCCAGAATAATGTGGACACTCTTCAGAACACCATACAGAAGTAAGAAGCTGCACTTTGTTCCCTTTCCGGCTTCAAAGTCCTTTCTATTTTTTATGTGAGGAGAGATGAATCAAGGAAAAGTGTCCAACTTAAAACAGAAATTATCATTTTTTTTATTTGTTTATTAGAACAAAAGGTAAAAGAAATCCACTTTTGTCATCCTTTATATCTCTAAATCTCTGCTGTCCCACAGGATTAAAGAAACGGATGCTGCCAAACTGAAGGAAGAGTACAGGCGGTTAGTGGAGGGTCTGAAGGAAGCCAATGTGGCCAGAGAAACCGATGTCTACCTTGCGAACCCAGTCTTACCAGATGAAATTCTCAAAGGTTCATCCATCAGCCATCAGAGAGACTTAGTAAATGCTAAATCAAGTTGTTTGTTTTTAGACCAAGACCAAAAACCCTGAATATTCTGCTCTCTCTCCCTCAGAGGCCATTCCCGGAACGATCCGCACAGCAGAGCACTTTGTGGGTTTCCTGAGACGATTCCTGGAGTATCTGAAGTCCCGCCTAAGGGTCCAGCATGTCGTTCAGGAGAGCACGCCACAGTTCCTCAAAGACATTTTTGACAAAGTCTGCATCGACCGCAAGCCTCTCAGGTTGGCGTCAAAATCAGCCATGCGTTAAACTAAAGTTTCTGCTCACAATCTTTAGACAAATGAAATCTGAAGACGGTCTCAGCCTCAGATGAACTGTCAGTTTCTCTCTCTCTCTCGTTCCGTCTCCTCAGGTTCTGTGCAGAGCGGTTACAGTCATTACTCCGAACTCTGGAGATCGCAGACATCGCAGACTTCTCAGCCGTTACTCTCATCTCCAGCTTTGCTACTCTGGTCAGCACCTACAGCCAAGGTATACAACACTTCATCTCTGTATTTAGTTTTCTTTTATGAGCCACTGTGAGGAGTGATTTTCCTCCTGCAGAGTCTTACCCGTTTCCTCTGTGCTGCAGGTTTCACAATAATCATTGAACCCTTTGAGGACAGAACTCCAACCATCGCCAACCCTGTGCTGCACTTCAGGTGAGTTAAAACTAAAGCACAAAAATGTCAGAAAAACTTCAGCTGAGAGGTTTTTTTTCTTGTATTGTGCAAACACTGAATATTCTGAAGATTATTAAAGCTTTGTGTAGATTTAGTCTGAAGCTGTCGATCTTTAAGTTTCATGGCTGATTTGTAGACTTCAGCTGCTGAAACACCAAGGCAATCAGTTCTGGGTTTGGGTAAACATTCTGATTCTCTCCTCTTCCTCTCTGTCCTCTCTCAGCTGTATGGATCCATCAATCGCCATCAAACCTGTTTTTCAAAGGTTTCAGACGGTCATCATCACCTCAGGGGTGAGTTAGTCTCCACTCTGTTTTTTAAATTTGTTTGATGTTTTTGATTCACATTCAGTTTGTGTTTCTCAGACTGTTGACATGAACCAATAAACTCTCTCGTGTCCTTCTGTTAAACGTCATTAGACTCTGTCTCCTCTGGAAATCTATCCCAAAATCCTTGACTTCCGCCCGGTTACGATGGCATCCTTCACCATGACGCTGGCTCGGACCTGCCTCTGTCCTCTGGTGTGTGAACAAAGTTGAAAATTGAATTGAGTTGCATTAATAACTCTTGAGGTCTTAAAACTGGAACACTTACCTATTGGTGTGTATTGATGCTGTTTTTCTCCTTTGTCTGTTTTTTTCGTTGTCTAGATTGTTGGACGGGGAAATGATCAGGTGGCTCTGAGCTCAAAGTTTGAGACCAGAGAAGACTTTGGTGAGTAGATTTGTCCCAAAGGCTCAAAAGAATCATTTCAGCAGGAAATTAAAGCATCTATTTGTGGAAAATTTAATGCTTTTTACAAATAAAGCAGCTCTAAAAACAAACTATATTGTTGTTTTTATTTGTTGTTTTGTTTTCCAGCTGTGATTCGAAACTATGGGAACCTTCTTTTGGAGATGTCTGCGATCGTTCCTGACGGCATTGTTGCATTTTTCACCAGCTATGTCTACATGGAGAACATCGTGGCCTCTTGGTATGAACAGGTAAGTGTGAACACACACAGAGGTAGTTGTTCAAACACACCCTCATCTCTCTTCTAAATTATACAACATGTAATGTTTCCCTTAATATGTTTTGGTGTTTTTGCTCTCAGGGTATTTTGGAGAACATCCAGAGAAACAAGCTGATCTTCATCGAGACTCCAGACGCTGCAGAGACGAGCATGGCTTTGGAGAAATTCCAGGAGGTTAGAGACACACCTGTCGTGTTACTTTACATGCATTCATATTCACAGCTACAAATAACCTGTGGGCACTTAAAAAAAACACAATTCATGCTGGGATAGATGCTTTTAGTATGAGCAGTGCTTAGGAAACTCATGGTAACATCATATCTTCATGTTCTCCAGTAGTGTCCCACTTTTCTAAATATGGACTCTCTTCTTTCTTTCTCAGGCATGTGAGAATGGCAGAGGTGCCATCCTCCTCTCTGTGGCTCGGGGAAAAGTGTCAGAAGGAATAGATTTCGGTAAATGATCAGGATTCCTCAGAAACATAAGAGGACTGGAAGGATGTGGAAGTCACACTGTCAGAATAATAACTCTGAATCTCTGTTTTCTCATCAGTGCATCACTTTGGCCGAGCTGTCATCATGTTTGGAGTTCCTTATGTTTATACACAGAGCCGCATCCTCAAGGTCAGAAATACCAAACAGGCCCCCTCTGACACGAAGATGTTACATGTTCGCTGTTCTTTGACAGCACATTTAATGTTTTTGACACTTTGTGAGGGAGTTTTCTCTTTAAATCTTCTGAAATCACAGAATGGAAACAAATCAGTGAGCTGATTCCAAGATTCAAATGCACGTATAGTTTGTGTACCAGGTGATGGTGCTTATACAGGAAATGCAACATGTCAAAAATACTGTTATACATTACTGTTTCATGCAGCTTATATACTTTTTTATGTGCTATTCTTGTCTTTTGCAATGTCTTTAATAAAATGAGTTTTACTTTTGTTTCTACATTGTTTTCTCATATAAGACATTAAAATTTTTAACATGTTGACTTATGTTTTGTAGGCTCGTCTTGAGTATCTTCGAGATCAGTTTCAGATCAGAGAGAATGACTTTCTGACATTTGATGCCATGCGACACGCTGCCCAGTGTGTGGGCCGAGCCATCAGAGGAAAGACCGACTATGGACTCATGATATTTGCTGACAAGGTTTGTGATGCACCGAGTCCAGACTTCAGATCCTGTTACAGCCACAGTCGATTGCAGCTTGTAGATAATTTGGTGGTTTGATGAGTCTCTTGCGTTCTCTCTCTCTCTCTCAGCGTTATGCCCGAGCAGACAAACGGGGGAAGCTCCCTCGCTGGATTCAGGAGCACATTAACGACGGGAGTCTGAACCTCACTGTGGATGAAACCGTTCAGCTCTCCAAGCACTTCCTGCGGCAGATGGCACAGCCGTTCAGACAGGTACAACAAACATTTAACGTCAGGAGTTCAGGTTTGGAGGGTTTGTGAAAAAGTGTTTGGTGACATAAAATGGAAATATTTTTGCTGCTCTTGTTCAAGAAAGAATCCAAACTGGAAGTTTCCATACAAATAAGGCTTCTTTTCAAGGTTAACCTCTGTATTAACCCTAACACCCCCCCCTCTGTCCTCAGGAGGACCAGTTGGGTCTGTCTCTGCTGACTCTCGAGCAGCTGCAGTCGGAGGAGATGCTGAAGAAAATCACTCAGATCGCTCATCAGAGCTGAAGACGACGTACGCTGCATGACGTCAGCGGTGATTTGAGACACATCTTTACTGTGTAGATATAACTGAGCAGGGTCACACAGCATGAGCAGGTATGACAGGTCATCAAAGGTGTTCTGTTTTTCAGTGCTACGTAAGTGCAGAAACTTGCCATTAAACAGAGATTGTGCATTCAGTCTTCATATTCAGGATTAAATGTTGCTCATGGATGCACAAACAAAGGATGCTTTCTGAAACTTCCTGAAACAAGTGTGCTGATTTTGTTTCAAACTACACAAACAGAAAAGATGTAAGCAGGTCAACATGCTGCTCCGTGTGTGTGTCTTATTGATTCATGGTGCGTCTGTCATACAGGCAAGAACTACTGTGATTGTCCTGCTTCTGTAACTGTACATAGAGGCGTTTTTTCCAATGTGAAAATGTTCAAGCAGTAAGTTGAAATATAACATTTTGTACTGACATTTTGTCTCATGTTTTTTTATTTTAAAGCTCCTTAAAGAAAGGCGTGACTGTCCTGATAAGAACAGGTGAAGAACTTACCAAGAAAAGGAGAATGTGTCCAACTGTAAATTACGAAAAGAGCCCACAATAAAATATCTGATAATGATTTATTTCAGCTTAAATTTCCAAATATAAAATACAACCATTCATATTAAGAAGAAAAGACAGCATCAGAGGAAACACAAAGTCCAGTTCCTACATACTTTATAGCATCATGTAACATCCTGACAAACTGCAGCTTCTACAGTCACTAACACGGAGCTGCTTCAGCCCGCTGACATGTTCTATCACAGGAATCATACAATCAGTAGTTCTCTGTCAGGATAAAATAAGAAACAATGTTTCTGAAGTAGAAGTTAAGGATTTCGGGAAGTAAAATCCTTGAAGGTTGAATGTCAGATCTTAAAGTGTGAACTCTCACAGAAAAGGAGGCGTGAGGTTTGTTTTATGAGTTCAAGTAATTCTGCTACAGTAAAGTAAAATCAGAACAAAGAAATCTTTAAGATCTGAACAACTTTTCCAAAGCATGGCTTTGCATATGTTTGGAGATTTTTAGGCATTCTTGTGAAAAAAAAATCCAAGTTTGGGTTTGTGCATCTTGTTGGGGTCCAATTCCATGCTGGTGCAGGATTGGTGATTATTGTAATAAAGTTTTGTTCATTTTTGCAGTTTTTCAAAAGTTAAAGGCAGTGTTGGTAATCAGATTGAGATACACTTTTTGTTATTCTCGTTAAAATGATCTTTATGTCCCGATGGCAATCAATGCATGATGTGTTCTTAAAATACAGCTAAAAATATCCACTGTCTACAGCAGGAGTAAACCTGGGAAAACACCAGCCAATCCCATAAACTCTATAATTAATGGACGTAGTCTCCGCGACGTCACCCGTCTGTTTCTGAAACGGATTTCCTATATGATATGATATGATATGATATATGATATATAATGTAATATAATATAATATAATATATAATAATATAACATAATATAATATTGCATCTAATTTATTAAACCAATCAATTCCTGTCCTGTGGTTCTGCCCGCCTCCTGCACGTACACTTCGCCAGCCTGCACTAGCCCTGATTCAATGCACAAATCCAAGCTTAAAGGGATCCAAGTCGATGGAGAATGGCAGAAAAACTACCTTTGCCCCAATTACTGTCAATGTAGTGCAAACAAAAACAATGTGCTGAGGACCGGTTTCGAGTCTGTGATTTTGAATCAGTCATGATCATATGGTTGGGAATCAGTGGCGCTCGTTCATGTCAGCAGGGGTGTTGTTTTGGAGGAGCTCTGGGTGTGGGAGGGTGTGGGCTAAACGGAGTCCTGAGGAGATGCTACATTCAAATTCATGCTAGTTTTCTGTGACTACCAACCGTGTCTTTAAGAAATTTCAAGCCCAGACAGTGATTATTAGATCAACAATAAGATGTCAGATGATAACATCCCGTCAGGTACACATTTGTACTCAATGGTAGTGTGTATTAACAGATATCTTCAGCTGTGGCAATGTAACAGACTGTGTATAAGATTTTTTTTAATTTACCAAAACAGACATGTAATCGTCCAAATTTGTGTAACCTAGGGCGGTTACCTTCTTGTTTGTGTCATATTGCTTTTGAGCAAACTTGAATTAATGGTTCAGCTCTGTCAAGTCTTGTTATTCCATCGTAAAGTCATCAAGCCACATTAACTCAGGCACAAATTATGAAATGTGGCGTTAGAAAAGACGTTACAATACATATGTACTGAGGAGATAACGTTTTTCAATACTTAATTCAATTTCAATTATTAAAGAGGGGGTATTTCACAGTTTTCCATCCTTCTGGTTCTCCTGAAGTACCTTTACATGATTTAATGCTCAAAAAAGTCCCTATTTTTTCTCACTGGTGTTTAAGAAAACCTTCATTTCAGCTTCCGTCTCTTTCAGGGGAAACAAACCTCGCTCTCTCTAAGTGGTCAGCCCACTGGAGGCAAAAGCAGAACACCCCCTCTTTAAGAGTGCAACAGATAATGTGCAAAAACCTCTCACATCAGCTTTAACAATTTAGAATAAAATTAGATTTTTAAAGGCAAAACACATATTAACAGTCAAATATTTCGACAGTCAAGACTTTAAGACTTTTTTCTTTTTAAACCATAAACAGAAACTTTTAATTCATAAAAATATCATCACAGTGCAAACACTTTTAGCTTTTGCTACTTTAAAAGAGATTGTCCAAAATGCCAGTGAGCCTGTTTTTTTTTTCTTAAAATGTATTATCATTATTATCATTATATATAAATATATTTATTTCTCATTTCTGCACTTTGTTTACAATGTTGTTAAAACCTCTTTAGCTTAAAAAAAAGGTCCCATTAGCATTGAAAATCAATATAAAATGTTACAGCCCTCTGGGAAGCTGTTGTAAAATTGAAAAGTTTAGCTTTCTTACAGTATAAATGCTGGTTTTATTTTAGGTAGTCTTAAAGGAATGAATGTAAACAAATATATATCTGTATAAAAGTTTTCTTTCCTTTGGATCCATGATTGGACAAAAACAGGAAGGAATGATTCATTTTAAGTCAACAGAAGAAATAATTACAGTGCAACTCTGTCTTGCTAATATTTGACCTTTGTTACCTTTGTGGTTGGAGATACTAGACTTCAAAGAGGAATAAAGCCACAGTTTTCAAACTTTGTACCCTCTCTGCCAATGTGGATATTACCAATCTTTGAAGTTATGGATATTTGACTTCTTTCAAAGATTAGAGTTTTGAACAAAGTGTCTCAGTCTTTCATGTTGGACCTCTGAATGCACCATGAGACCTTCTGTCCAGTTACCTTGAGGATTGTGTGTGTGTGTGTGTGTTAGCTGGTCCCACCCAGTGAGCCTCGCCTCGTCAGACTCTGTGTGCTGGAGCTCAGACCTCGAACATCCGTCAAATGGCCTGACTGAGGAAGAAAACACACATTAATGTTCAGGTTACAGATTTCTGTGACTCAATGCTGAGAAAGTAAACAAGACTTTAAACCATTTAATGAGAAGTGGTTTGTTTCTTTTTTTCAACAACACTGTTAAGGCAAAAGATTTCTTGGTATGAAAATTAGGTTCCACACTTGCACCTACATGTCTAAGATTTATTGCAGGTGTGTTTTATTGCAACCTATAATATTTGCAGTTACTCCAGGGACACAAATAAAATGTAGCATCAAATAAATCACAATTAAAACCCCGATGGATGATGGGATCAGGACTCAGCTCACCTGGACGCTCTCTCTGGAATCAACATTCAACACGTTCAAAGAGTTCGCCCTCTTCATCCTGAAAACAGGTCAGAATATCATGATGACGATAATTAGATTTTTTCTGAATACAGTAGTTATAGTGACATCACATTTGTGGGACACTGTTATTACCCAGGATTCCTCGGGGTCGTCTCCTCTACGCCAACTCCTCTTAGTTTGCGTACCAGTTTTTCACTGCTCCTGCGTATCGACTCTCTAAGTTTGGTAAACGAGCCGCTACGCTTCAGGTTACTGAGCCCATCCTGTCCAGAAGTGCCGTCGTCTGCGCCGGACCAGCTTGGACGACCATCACCTGCAGAACAGAAATATAGACCGACCGACCGACCGACAGACGGATTGAAGTCTGAATATGCAGTGAGGAATATCTCACCCCTCCCGTATTTGTGTCCCTAAGTAAGTTCATATTTGTCTCTACAAAGACATCAGCGTTTCATACCTTCTACAGAACCAAACTCCTTTTCATGTGCTCTGGTCAGGATCTCTTTGTAAAGAGCTTCGGCTTGTCTGTATTTCCCCTGCTTGAGATAACACGATGCCTGAGAGGGCAGAAAACAGAGAACATGAATCACTGAGGAAGATCACGTCTGCTCTGCTTGGTGAGGTTGTAGCTGGTTTACCAGGTTGTTCTTGGTCTTGGCCACGTTTGCGTCATCTGGTCCCAGTTTGCTCTGGTAGATGTGCAGAGCACGCTCATAGTACTGCTCCACCTCCTGGTACTTCCCCTGGTTCTGACACAACAGGGCCAGGTTGTTCAGCTGCTTTGCCACATCCGGGTGGTCTGTACCCAGAACCTGAAGATCCAGACACAAAACATCATGTTAAGCCCTCCAAACCCATGACAGTATCTAATCCATGGGGTCGCTTTGACACAGAGAGGAGTCGGTAAAAGTAGTGATGCATCAAAAAATCACATTAAAGCTGCATAAATATGAATATTTAGACTTATTTTAAGTATCAAAAAATAAAAAGCTCATGCAGAATATTATCTGCATGAGCTTATGGAGATGTACAATTACAAAAACATGTGAAACCATCCAAAGTGAAGATATTTCTGTTGTTTTATTCCTTTTAAATGTTCCTAGTAGTAAAGTTTCATCAGCAGCACTGAGAATAACTCATTTACTGATAAAAGGAGAATAAAAAATGTTTCTCACCTTTTCTCTGATCTGCAGCGCTCTTTTACACAGCGGCTCGGCCTCCTTATATTTTCCTCTTTTGCCGTAAAGCACTGCCAGGTTATTCAGTGTTGCTGCCACCTGCACAAACACACCAACACACACACACAAACAGATATATATTATCTTATTTGTTAATACAGCTTTAGAAGATTTATATCTAACATTTAATAAATCAAATATTTGGTTTAGCATTTCTTTTTGTAAAGCGTCCTGAGATAACGTTTGTCTTGATTTAGCTCTGGATAAATAAAGACTGATTATTTGAAGAGGGTTACTTACAGCCGGATGGTCCATACCGAGGGTTTTCTCCCTAATGGCCAGTGCATCGTTCAGCAGGTTTGCAGCTTCTTTGTATTTGTTTTGGTCTCTGTGGAGGTAAAATTCACAGTGTTTGTTTACTATGCAATTTTATTGAGTTGTAACAGTCTCAAAATTTAGCTGCTAAAGTTGCAAGAATCACGGTTACATGGGAAAGAAAGAAGGATGCTAACTAATTTCTGATTTTTTTTGCAAGATTTTATTTGTTTTCTCATGGAAAAAGTCAATGTGATTATCATTAGAGGCTGAAATATGGGTGAAATTCTGATATTAAACTGAAAACTCACCTGTACACCAGGGCCAGGATATTCAGCATGGTGGCTACGTCTGGGTGTGTGTGTCCTGAGGACTTCTCCAGGTCTTCCAAAGCCTGCAGGAACATAATGTTCTATCAGGAGCTGTTTCAACACATTTCGTCTTCAGTGAGGATCTAACAACATTATAATGAGTCAGAATAAACAAAGATTTCAGTATTTAGGTGTGGGAACACCGTACAAAGAATCTATGACACAAAGCTTATCCTCCATATTTTTCATGTAAAGATCTTCCTCCCTACTCGACTTAAATTGAGTCATCCTGGTTTTCCGCTTCATTGTTTTGTGACATCACTCTGAAGTGTCAGTGCCACACCTATTTGAGGTGTGTATGTCCTCAGGGAGGGAGTCCACCTTTGTGAACTTAAAGAGCAAGTTTTAAGTTCCCATATGGTCGACCACTCAGAGGAGCATGCCTCTCTCACCTGTTTGCAGAGCGGGACAGCGACCTCATACCGCCCCTGGGATGCGTACTGGATGACCAGGTTGTGGAGTGTTCGGAGGCGGGCGGGGATCTCGTAGCCGCCCTGCTGGGCTGCAGCTGCTGCGCTGCTGTGATGAGGCTGAGTTACTGCAAAAAGTACAAAATGAGTGTGTTAATCATGATTTGAAAATGTGAGAGTTCAAAATACACTTTAGGGGACAATTTTGCAGGTCAAAATATTCTCAGTCTGAAAAAAAATCCTGATAAATTCCAGCTCCTGATCCTGCCATAAAGACATCCTGACACATTTTCCCCACATTACCCCCTAATTGAGAATATTTTCCTTGGTCAGAAGCAGAGAAGCTGAAGTTTACACAGGACGTAAAACTGCAGAAAACTGACCACACGTCATCTGGTATAAGTGAAAAGTTCACACAATGCTCATTGTTTAATGAAGATTAAACTCATTCTCACTGCGTGTGACTTCAGCTCTAAAATTCAACAGGAGAGTTTGAAATGTCTTTGCCGTGTGCGAAGAGTTTTCACTTAGAAGATTTCAGCTGCAAACAACAACAGTTTTAAAAATGTGTTCTGGAACAAAACAATGTCCAGTTTATTCTATTATGATTGTTTAAACAGAAGAAAACCCAAGAACACCTACAGAAATCAAATCAACTGGAGATTTTTTCGTCATGATCCTAAATCTGTCATATAAGAGTCACCTTCCTTTAGGAAAGCAGTGGTCACAGTTAGGTTGTGAGGAGGACACTGCATTTCATGTGGCAGAACATTTAAGTGTGAAAGTCTTACTCTGTGACTGCTCCTCATCCTCTGTAGGGAAGAGATCATCCAGAGACTCCTTGTGAGAAGATGTGGCTTTATCTTCCTGAAAAGAGGAAAAAAACCACTGAACAAAAATAAAAGTGCAGATAAATGATCTTGTTTTATGATCAGACAATAGCAGCAACAGCTTTGAGTCTCTGTTATTGCATTGATCATGTTTAATGTCTCAGCTTCCCTCTCCTGAATGTTTACCCTGAATCAGACGAAGGCCCTGAGCCAAAATCTTACACACACTCTTCCAGCAGATCAGCCACAGCAGCCAACTTGTTTACCCACATTTCATAATGCATTACTCTAAACCTTACTTTGCAGTTTAACTCGTAACTCTTCCTGATCAAACACTCTCATATTTGTGCTCCTGTCGTCTCCTCACCAGCTGCGGCTCCTCCTGGTCGTATTTGCGTATGGAGGACATGAATTGCAGATGTTTGTTCTGCTCCTCTAAGGTGACCACTTCCTGTTCTCTGTCCTGTAGCCGCTGCTGAGCTCCAGCCAGCTCGTCCCTCAACCACTGGTTCTCCTGACAGAGGCGGCGCACCTGAGGAGACAAAAGGAGGAGGATGGAGGATTGTTGTGGGAGGGATGTTTAAAATTATTCCCCCTCTCTTTCTTTTTTATCCATCTCCAGCACAAACAAACCTGTGTACGCAGCTTCTGTTTCTCTGCCTCCAGAGAGCCAAGGTGAGCCGATAAGGCCATCATCACCTGTAGAGAAGAGAGGCTCATTACACACAGAGAGAAAACTCATCAGCTCTGAAGGAAATAGACATCTAATACCTTCAAATACATCCCCAATTCCAGTGAAGTTGGGACTTTGTGTAAAACATAAACAAAATCAGAATACAATGATTTGTTTAACGTATATTCAGCTGAATACACTGCAAAGATAAGATATTTATTGTTCAAACTGATAAACTTTGTTTTTTCTTTTTTTGCAAATATTCACTTATTTTAAATTTGATGCCTACAACACGTTCCAAAAAAGCTGGGGCGGGGCAACAAAAGACTGGATTTGCAAATCACTGTATTCTGTTCT
This sequence comes from Labroides dimidiatus, assembly GCA_030710495.1. Taxonomy (NCBI): domain Eukaryota; kingdom Metazoa; phylum Chordata; class Actinopteri; order Labriformes; family Labridae; genus Labroides; species Labroides dimidiatus. Next base: position 17,609,791 of record CM061154.1, read on the forward strand.
TTATTTGTGTTTTACACAAAGTCTCACCTTTACTGGAATTGGGGTTGTACAAAAACATGGTTAGATTTCTGAACAGCATAACGTGGAAGAACTTAAAAATCAATGAAGACCATGATGTAAATAATGTAGTTTCTATATTCTTTGCTTTAATTTCAGTTTCTTTAACTCTTGAGGGAACATTCTGCTGATTGAGCTTTAAGAAATTCTTGTTCTCTTTTTGTGTCAGCCTACGTTCTATCATGTGTTTGTTTATATATTTGCTTTTGTTGGAGTAGTTTATTCCTTAAAAAACTTCTTTTTCTCTTTTCTTGATATTTTGAAGTTTTAAGAAAGATTTAATGTGATTTTTTTACAGGTAGAAGGATAAGCTGTAAAAGTAACGACAAATGAGTGCCTTTAATGATTTTATGATGACACTTGCAAAAACTTGCAATAAGAAAAATAAGTGGTATTTGTCTTATTTTAGGTAAAAATGTTTCATTAGACTTATTTTGAGCCACATACACCTGACGAGTTCAGAAATGCGTCTTATTTCAAGATATTAATGGATAAAAATGATTTCTGGAATGCTTGTAAACAGTAAAACATCTGCTTAAGGGGTAAGAAAAATCTGCTTGTTTATTTTCTTGTATGATAATAATGTTACATAACATTATTCTTATTTCAAGAGACTAACTAAAAGAGTATTTTTTCCCTTAGCAATTCAGGTGTCATTTTTGTCTTTTAATATCTCGAAAAAAAAAAACATTTTTCTGGACTTTTTTCCAGATGAATGTGGCTCAAATTATGTCTAATGAGACAATTTCTTCTAAAATAAGGTATAAACACTTGATTAGATTTATTGCAGTGTTCCCACTGAATCATAAAGTCTCGAAAGTTTTGGTTACCATGCTAGCACACCAATGTAGATTTTTTTTTTTTTTTTTTTTAGGTGGAGAAATTTGATTTCTTGTATGTTTTGCTGAAAACTGTCGACCTTGTGTGCCCCAAAGAGAAATGATTGTAAATGTCCATGAAGAAGCTTTGAATGATTTAATACTAACTGTTATTTTTCTAAAAGGTTTAAGGTATGTTGTTGTTTGTATATTTTAGAGTTAGTTATTGTGTGGTCACACTAATTTGATCAATAGTAGGTCATAGATAAATAAAGCAGGCCAGGGATGCTGCTTTCTTTGCACATTATCATGACTTGATTGTATTGTTGAACATATTTTCAGATTTCAGTCACTCTTTTGCATTAGAATATCAGAATAATACTCAGCCTGACCTCAGCTTGTTTTAGCTACAGCACCAAAACAGTAAAGTTGTAAAAAAACTGAAAGAATAAAACATGAAAGATGCTTCATAGATCCATCAGAAAGTAAGGAACTGCAGAACCACTGTTAATGTAAAAATACTTATTTGAAGTGCTTTGTGTTATTTGTTGTCCCTTAAAAGAGCTTTGGTGTACCACTAATCTGCATCATACCCACCTGAGCCTCACTCAGCCCCAGCTCTATTCTCTCCAGTGACTGCCGGATGATGCCCGTTTTCTCCTGCTCCACGCTGCCGCTCTCTAACATTGTCTGGCTCTCTGTCTGCTCCTGCAGACTGGCCAGGAGGCCGCGGTTCTCTCCTCTCAGTGCCTCCAGCCCTGCAATCACCTGCTGCGTGTTGCATAGGATCTCCTCTGCTGACAGCATGACTCCTGCTCTGTGGTTCCTCTTTTCACAACAATTGACCTGGGAACAAAAATTGTAAAATGAATCGTGGATAATCTTGAATAATTAAGAAACATAATACAGAGTTATAGGAAAACAACAAACTAGAAGTTGCAGCAATAACAGCTGCAGTATTGCTTGTTGTAATGCAAGAATCAGAGGAATCAGAGGAATGAAAGTAGCAGCACTGCAAAAGTTACAGAAGACGCTTTGGCTAAAGCAGATGGGTTGTGAGGTTTGTTAAAAACAAGAACAGAGAAGAATCAAACTTTCAACAAACACAAACGGGTTTTCAGGTTCCTCTTTCTGGACTATTTTCAGGAGAAAGTCTGACGGTTGGGTGGGAATAAAAGCAAAGTACAACTAAACGCTATTTTACTGGGCATGTATGTGAATCCAAATGAGCGTTCATTCATATAACATTCAGATATCAAATTATTTTATATAATAATAATACTAATAATAATAATAATAATAATAATAATAATAATAATAATAATAATAATAATAATAATAATACATTAGCGAAAGAGGGGCATATTTTTCAATTAAAGATTATGAAATTTCAAAATAAACTTTGTTTTTCGTCATTATCCTCCAATACAGGCCACAAAATTATGCATTTATGTTGAAATATGGGGAATAATAGCCTGCAAGGTTGAAGTAAACAGTCTACATGCGCTTTGTTTATTCTGGGAGGTGCTACAAGCCTCAGGGTCAGTTTTCCATCCCTTAACATGTTAAAATGTAAATGATTTTTACGCTTACTGACACCAAACACAACTAAATAAGGAGTGCGTCACATTTCTGCTATTTTCTCCTAAAATAAATCCTTAGTCTGGATCGTGACTGAGTAAAACCATTAAAACACAACATTTAAAATTATAATTTAGCTCTAAAACACGATGTAAACACAGACAGACCGACGAGCTTCATTTCAGATCAACACAAAGTTATTTATAGCTTACCTGCTAAGTCCGGGCTCCGGCGGCGTGGTTTGTCTTATTGTCCACAATGAGCGGATGATCTTGTTTTCACTTTAAAAACTTAATATTTTATAAAAACATAAACATTTTCATCTTGACGTGTCTGGGTGTGTATAATGTTGTAGGACAGGTGGGACGGTAAAAAGAAGGAGCCGTAAATTATTCACCTGCTGCCTCCTCGGCTCTCAGCTCCTCCTGTCAACACACAATCATTAGCGTCAAGCTAGCAGTGGTGATAAGGCATATCCGGTTCTTACCTTCAAAGTAAACGTCCTGAAACAAATGAACTGAAATAAATCAAACACAAATATTTGTGTGTGTGTGTGTGTGTGTGTGTGTGTGTGTGTGTGTGTGTGTGTGTGTGTGTGTGTGTAATAAATATTAATGTGACTAGTTCTAAAATCTTGAATAAAAAAATATAACATGCTTAGTTTTACAAGGACGTAAACATTTATCTGGAAAACTTAAAAACTGACTCTTGCAAATTGTCCAGAAATATAAAAGCATCATTGTTGCAATAGGCAATTGAATTATTGGGACTTTGATTTAGCTTCTGTCACATTTCAATGTCATTAAGTGTTTTTTTCAATCACACCTTAAGGCTCAAATTGCAATTATTTTTTCAATTTCAATTTAACTTTTCTTTTATCAGGAAAATTCCTGTTTAGATCCAAAATCTCTTTTACAGGGGAGTCCTGACCAAGACAGTAGTATAAAAAGTTTCACAGGGAGAGTGAGAAAACAAGAGAAACCACAAGTAAAACACTACATGAGTCAATAAATCAACAGCGTTCAGCAGTGGACTATATTGTGATTATTTTAGAATACCAAGATAAAAGATATTATTATTATTTTCTCCTTTCTGCAAGAACCCCTGCTCTCTTTAAACTTTGTTCTTTGTTCGTCAAGTCTTTCAAATTAAACCCCAGGCAAAATAACAAATACAAACTACAATTGAGAGTCCACTAGTAAAATATTGTCAAATCATTTGATTAACAGGTGGAGGTTTTACCTTTGAAAAAAAAAAACATTTATGCTGCCCTATAATACATTTGTACTCAAGTACATAGAAATACGTGGGGAAAAACGTGCTTTTATTCTGAAGGTAAAATCCTCCAACTTCCTAATTTTGCACAGTTTGTTTGTTGAACTTGATACAGCTGAAGAGCTTACCTGATCCCATATTTCCCACCATGCACTGCAGCAAAAAGGCTGGACCGGATGGTCTTGCCCGGTGGGAGTAGGCCACCTGTCGGTCAAATAAAACAGATTCCCGGGGGAGAAACTGTCTAGTCTGGCAGAAATCAAACAATATTAACAGATATTTGGTTAAAAACTGTTGATAACGTTTTATAAATTCTATACATATTTAATTTATGACATTTAAGGCAGCTTGATGGTAGCCCAAATAAAAATAAAATCAAGAAATGGATATTAAAATCGGCTTGGTAATTTCTTTACATTTATGACATTTTTTGGGGTACAAACACTGGTTTGGTTTCAACAATTTAAATATATAATTTCTCTAAAAGGCTTTTATGGGACTGACTTAACATTTTTAAAAACAAACGGAGGATGAATTGCTGTTGTTGTCTGAGATAAGAATGTGCAGCACACAGTCAGATTAACCGGGTGGTCCAGCTCTAGGCTTATTAATGTCACATTAGCTCAACCCGGGCAGGACTGAGGTTTGAGGAAACAATCAACTTAAGTGACGTAAAGACGTCATTATAGCAGCTTAAATCAAGGTGACAGAAACAAAGAGGCTCTGAAGAAAACATACTGCGGATCTGTGATTATGTGTGATAGGACGAGGACAGTTTACCTCACAGTAAAAGTGGAACTATAAATGCTGATAGTTCAAGAAAATGAAATGCTTCAGTGATTTGGAAGATTTGGAAGTACAACTTTAAGCTTGTATTTTGGTAAAATAATGGAAATATTTCACCTTTTCCTTTTCTAACAGCTTGAACTACTACACTTTTACAATTATGATTGCTCAACAACATAAAATCTTCTCTTCCTGCAGCTCGTGAAAAAAAACATCTTAACCATAATGCTACAATTATAAAGATCCAAGATGCTAAATAATGAATAAATGAATAAATTAATAAATAAATAAATAAATAAATAAATACAATGTGTATTCTTCCTCAACCTCTGGATCTGGTCAAACTTTAATATCTGCAGACTTTGATTAAATTCAGGAGCAAAACCGGTCTGTAGAGGGAGCTCTTTCCATTATCCATTCAGTTACACGGTTAGAAAGTTGCTCAAACTAGTCACCACCAGCTCCAGAGTTTCCATGCTCATAAAACACAATCAGGTCGGTTTCAAGGATGGATATAATTCACAAAAAGTCATCTTTAAATGAAAGGATAAAATAAAATAAAGAGTCATAAGAAAGAGGCAGCTGCAGTCTCACAAACAGGAGTAAAGCTGTTTCTCTGTCTGTCTGTCTATCTGTCTGTCTGTCTCTCTCTCTCTCTGTGTGTGTGTGTGTGTGTGTGTGTGCGTGTGTGTGTGTGTGTGTGTGTTTGTGCTGCATGTGTCGCTCTGTGACAGTTATATGAGCCAGTTGACGGACGGCTCAGCTGTCTGTGTAGGCAGAGAAGCTCCGCCAACTGACTGAGGAGGCTGTGCAGGCAGGGAACGGCCATATAAGGTCATTGGTCCCCAGGGAGACTCCTCCAGGCCACTGTGCACCAACTGTCCCTCCTGCTGCTGTTCAGTCGGGTCTGGGATCAGGGTCAGGGGGTCAACTGATCAGGTTCCTGTAAGGTCTGAAAAAAGGCCATCCTTAAACCAGAGCAGTGATGTAAAACAGGCCCTGAAATGGAAGGAGGGTGGGGGCATTATTACACACACACACACACACACACACACACACACACACACACACACACACACACACACACACACACACACACACACACACACACACACACACACAAACCCTTATCAAAGCAGACAAATCTCAACAAATCCAAGCTCAAAACTCATGAAAATGTTAGTCTGCCTATTTTGACTATTTTGTATGGTTTCATGTTTATGCTGTGTGGATATGGAATGTGGTCAATATCTTGCTGCAAAATAAATCTACCTACAGGTATGAATAACCTAACCTAATTAATACTTAACCTAAACCAAACCTAACCTTACCTTTACTTAACCTAACCAAATCAGAAATGATCTGTTTTTAAAATGAAAACAACACTCTTATAATGCAACAGGAAAATGACTTAGCTCCAACGTTATGACCTCACAGCTTTTGATGCCGTAAACAAGTTCAAGTGTGTTTTTTCCTTATGTACAGGACATAAACGTTACACATTGTTACAGTAATTAGTCTCTACTCTGGAGGGCTGAAAACAACAACCACATAAATATTAGAGCAGCACCAAACATAGCCAGGCAGTAAAGAAGGAGGGGATCCTGGGAAAGTGAGTTTTCAGTGTCTGTAGCAAACATTTTACAAGCATACTGTCATCCCTTTTTTATACCGGAGAATATATAAATTATTCAAAATTGAGTGTTTTCAACAACAATAAACAATATTTTCTGTGGAGTTACAGATATTTTATTAAATGTTGAATAAGGGATTTTTTTCAATGTGACATACCTCATAACTTTCAGTGTCAAAGTATAAACAATGTTATAACCCTTTGGGCTCCTTAGACATTTTAATGACACAGAAAATAAGAGTTCATATATTTACAGGTAAAAATGCAACTTCATAAACATTGAGTATTTGTTTCGTACAAATTAAAATGACACACCGTGCAAACGTCATCAAAATATGCTTCATTGTGTCAGATTGTGTTCATTTAGAGTGTTAGGAGCACATTTCAAACAACTTGAGAACCACTCCCTGGGACACCAAACATTTCCAACAGAGTCCAGAAGGTCAGAGTTCATTCACCCCCATCTCTGACCTCTCTGCAGAAAATAGAAAAGGATTTATTTGTTCATCTGTTGCAATGAAAATATTTATGTTCCCTTTAAACACTCAAAGCTGGAAATCAACCACTGAGCTGAACTGTTTCTCACAATGACTCGGCTCCTTTAAGGTGTGTTTTCTTCTGGTGCGATAATGAATTTGACCTGTTTTCTAAAGCTGACCACGCTCAGATAAGCCTTGTGTGTTTTAATTTGTCTAGACTGAAGGGGACAGAAACTGCTAAGTGAAAAGCTAAGCCTGGCCAAATCACTTCAGCCTTTTAAATCTCTTCATAAACCCCCCTGACCTTTACAATAACTGTTAACGGTCTTTGCTCCTGGATGCAGCTTTATTCACCCTCAAAACTGTTGATTTAATTTGAAAGGAACTCTGATTTGAGATCGCACAGGTTCTAAGAACTGTATAGCTCCTGCAGTTCCTGTATCTACTTTCTTTCTCTCTTACACACACTTGAGTAAGGAGTCAGCTGACTATTGTGCAGCAAAATCATCTGCAGCGCTGCAGTTCACCATGCAGAAGTTGTTGCTCTTCTCTTTTTAAATCACCACATTTAGGGTGAAATTTTTTTAAAAAAAGGAAGAAATGAACAGGGACTATATATTTCATCTTAGTCTCTGATTTCTTTTCAGATTGTGAGCTAAAAATTGTGATCAGTTGTGAAATATGAGCGGCACCCTGTCGGCCCACAGACAGGTGGAAAGAATGAGAGAACATTCTGTTAGCTGTGTGTCACCATATCTACAGTATGTGTGTATAGAGACATGTATATGGAAAAGCTTTAAAAAAAGAACACAGGTGTATGTGAACACATGACTGCATGGACACGTGAACATAGACACATCAAACTATTGTACTACACACACACACACACACACACACACAAACACACACAAGGACAGTGTCAGAGTTGAAATGCTAATGCTGTCTTTGCCAAGATCTCATTTGTATGAAAATAGAAATGAAAGGCATCTGAATTTATTGGGGACAATGTCACACACACATGGACACACAATGCAAAGACTCTGTTTCCCATGAGCAACATCACCCTTGGTAAGACATGCATTTGTTTCAGAGAGCAAATCTTTTTAACACGACTTTTTCTTTTTTCAAGAAAAATTTTCTCAGGAAGCAAAGTGACAAGGTAATGTATTTATTTGTAGCTTGAAAGATGACACCAATCAAACTTTGTAAACTCGGTTTGTAGTTTAGTGTCCAGGAGGTGAGCAGACTGTTTAGTGTCCTCCCAGAGCTCATCTACCAACTCCAACCTCACCAAGCAGAGCAAACGTAACCTCAGTCTTCATTTTACTGATTATTATAACTGCTGCAGGTGGGTTGGAAGGAACATTATGACAAAAAGTTTTACCCATGTTTTAACCTGTGTTCTAGCACTCTCTTGTTTATCTTTTATCTGCTCTGACCTCCTTTTTCTATCTGACAGTTTAGCTCCAGTATCCACCATTACCACTAAATAAATCACAAAAATCTTTCTCAGCAGAGAAAAAGGGATCCATGTTCGTCCTGATGGATTTTGGCGCTGATAATCTCATTTTAAATTGTGGATTATGAACAGCCAAATAGATAAAAGTGAGACTGTTCCAAGATCCCTTTGAAAATCCTCTTCTTCTTTTATTTTTTTAACAGAACTTTCAGTTTAATCTGTGCAGTTCTCTGCTCTGACCACTAGTCTGTTGTGTTTTCATTTGATAATGAGACAAAAGTTTTGATGTGGGATGTTGTGGGGGGAGTGGATGAGCAGATGAATGGAGGAAAGGATGGAGGGAGGAGACAGACTGATAGCTGAGTCGATGCAATTCAATCATCAGAGCTGGTATTGGAGCTGGGAGGACCTGCTGAACGTACTAAAGATAGAAACCTCTCGTTCACCCCGACCCCCCAGTCCCTCTTCACGAGTTACACAGGTAGCTCATGTTTCAGGGAGAATTCATCGCTGTCACCTTCACTAAACATTTGATAAATGAGTTACATAATCCAGAAGTTTCTCTTAAAACACACGGATGCTCAGCTCTGATTATGCATCCACTTTATTTCAGCAACGTGAGAACACAGAACTTCAAACTGTCCACTGAGTCGTCTTTCTGTCACCTTGTAGTGATGCCTGAGCAAAATGCTGTGGAGGTTTCTTAGTTTATATATCAGAATTTTTATCAGAGGAGTAATTCTGAACCACAAATTGTGCAGAGTTGCAGAATTACATCTCTTGAGGTAATTTATTCAACTAAATACTGCTTGAGCTGGAAAAAAAAAACAAAAGACTTATTCAAGTCTTACACACACACACACACACACACTCATCTGTGCTCAAAGCCTCACGTCTCATTGAACAAAACACCTTCACTCCTTCTCATCTAGCTCCGTGAATACCACTCTGGTACTTTTCACTGTGCAGCGGACTAAACATACATACATTGACAGAGTCATCTTACAAATGCCTGTGTCTATTTGTGGGTGCCTCGAGCTGTTAACAGGAGTTTTTTCCTGCACAGGACTCTTATGTCTGAAACAGACTGTCCAGGTCACATCTGAGTCAAGTCAACTTCATTTATACAGCACATCAAGAAAACAACCAATGACCAAAGAACTTTACAAAGTAAGGACAGAATAAAATCACAAAATTATAATAAATCAAGTAAAATATTTTGGGGTATTAGAGCTCAGATCTGGTGGAGAAAAGACTTCAATTAAGATTTGAAACATTCAGCAGAAGAGGCAGATATTACTTGAAGTGATAGACTTAGCTATGGATTTCTTGCAGCTACTGCAAAGGCTTGATTTCCTTTAGTTTTCAGGCACATCTAGGAGCAACTTAGTGCTGGAGCTGGAGTATAAACATGCAGATCATCCCAGTTAGACGGTGCAGGTCTGTTGAAGATCTTGTACGTTTACAACAATATTTTAAAATTGTGTGACAAACTGGAAGCCAATGGAGAGAAAACAGCATGAGGGTGATGTACCCTTTTCTTTAGTTTCTATGCTCCAAATATTTGGAATTTGCTGCAGGAAAAACTTTCAGATGACCACACCTCTTCTGATCATATTGGTTTTAGTTTGTTTTTGCAGTACATAAAACTATTGCATTTGTTTTTATTGTTTTAGTAATTACCTTTGTGTATTTCATTGTCAATTCTTGCTTTTGCACAACATAACTGATGATTTCTGTTTCTTTGTTCTGCTGACCTTATTTATTTTTATTACTTAATTTTTTTTTATCTATTTCTAATATTTATCTGATCATTTTAACTTTTACTCAATTAATATTTTTTGTTTAATAAATTTTATTTTATTTTCATTTCTTTTATTTTTATGGAAAGTCAGCATGTACAAAGCATTTTACCGTGTACAGTTGTTTTTTTCTCCCTAAACACCACAACTTGAGAACAACAATTAGAGCCTAACCAATTAATCAGTGAGTTGATAACAGTGTATAACTGATTAATTGTCATCAGTCAAAATGTAACAAATGTATTAACTTTTTTGCTATTCAGAGATTGTCTCTCTGTCGCCAGCCATTTAGAAATAAGTCGTTTTTTGATCCCCCAGTTCGATCTGGGGTCCATAGAATTTATAAGTTGTGTAATTGGTCTTTGTGAGATAAACAATGATTTATGCAGCTGTTAATTCTCATGTCTTTGTCTTGAATCCTATTTTGGGTATCATAAGAATCTGTGTGCATGTACAGCATATATCCTGTGTATCTCAACATCTTGGGTATCGCTTTTTTAGATGAGATGTCATAAAGGCATCTCGAAATCTTTGGAAAGGGGCTCAACCTTAACTTTAGACATCAGTCTCCTCTGAAAGAAGCTGATGAAGCTGCATCTGAATTCTATGAAGAAAACAGCCATTTTACGCAGGTCATTTCTTAATATATGGAGTTATAACCATTTTTTATAATCTACACTTTAAAAATGTTTTGTTTGAAGCGCAGATGGCCTCATGGTTTAGGTCGTGCTCCATGTGGGCAAAGAGCCTTTGAGCAGGCAGCCTGGGTTTAAGTTTGGCCTGTGGCAACTTTCCCATGTCACTCCCCACTCTCCCCCATTTCCTGCTCTATCCACTATCTCAAAATTAAAGGCATAAAAAGTAAAAAAAAAAAAAAAAAAAAAAAAGTTTTGCTTGGACTGTGAAACACAATGCAATGGTAACGTCAACAAACACAACAAAACACTAAAGCTGAGGAAAAAACTTCCATGACTAATATTTTTTTACTTCCTCCAGGTTCACATTAAACCTCTTTCTGCTTCTCATTGCTCTCTCTTTTTGATGTTGGGGAAGCAGAGGGAACTCTGTTAACATTTGATGTTGCCTTTGTGGCCAGGACTGCCAGTTGTTCCTGGCACCGCCCATGTGTGAATGTGTGAATGTTTGTAGCCCTCTCTTGCTCACCCAGGCCTCTGCTGGGTGAGCAGGAAGAATCTGCAATCAGGCTGAAGGCCAGCTCCAACAAGGTTCATACAGATATGTCTCAGCAACTTCAGCCGTATGACTTCAAGTGTGATCAAAGATACTCTACCGGCTGATGATAAAATTTAAAGACTGCATCAAAATCAAAATATGAATCTTAACATACAAGTTTGGACACATGATAGCACAAAGTCAGAAAAGTTATTTTTCACAAAGACACAAAAACATCCAATACAGCCTCATAGAAGACCTATTTAATGCAGGATCTTTGCAGTGTTGTGTTTGTCTGGCTCCTGTATGCAGAATTATGCATACACACACATTTTACAAACATCAAAACACAAACTGCAGCTTCCTCATGAGACATATTAAACCATGCAAACCCCTGTATCCCTCCCTCCTGCTGCTGACAGGAGTCCACCACTGCTTTATTTTTGTCATAGCAACACATCCTCACAGAAGTGTTTTTCCATTTGAGTTTATGTGATTCAGTTTGAACGGAGGAAAGTGTTCAACCCTCTGATTTATGGTGCACTCTGCTCATGAGATTCAGATATAATCATTAGAAATGTTTCACACAGAGTTCCCAGTTACATAACTGTCCTTGGTGCCTGCTTCCCTGGGGCAGCTGCAGGGTTCTGGAGCTGTGGGGGTGCTGATGACATGGGTACGTGTGTGAGTGTGAGTGGGAAGGGAGTACTGTTGGATAGAGTGACAGTCTAAACTGGGAGACTGGATCTGTGCCACAGTGGCATAGAATCCACAGCACTGACTGGTCTGAAAGACCAGGAGACATACAGCACGTTGGTTTGTGTGTTCTTAAACATGTGATGGAGTTTAAGGTGAGGCAGGAAGACAAAATGACAGAGGAAGACGATTTCACTGGTCAGGTTAGCTGTGACACTGGGCTGATAATTGAGAATAATACCCAAAAGGACAATAGTTAGCAGCTGTTTTGTGTTTTTCTGTGGACTGAGTGCTTAAAAGCAATTAAACACATACAAGTGTAAAGCAAACTTAAAACAAGGAAGACTCTCTATAGTTTTATTTAAATAGTGAATCGTTTTTGGTTATTTGGTGTGTAGAGCACTAGCTGACAGTAGACTATATCAGTTTTATAATGGGCAATGCTGATAATTCCAGTTTAAAAATGTTTAATGTATTTTTTTTGTAACTGATTAAATACAGCAGAAAACAATTTCTTTTATTTTTTAAGTTATTTTTTTTTTGGCCTTTGATGCCTTTATTCAGAGAGGACAAGGCAGTGGATAGGAAACAGGGTGAGAGTAAGGAGTGACATGAAAGAAGGGTGCTGGAGGGCAACTTAGACTGCCAGGCTATTCTGGCATCAATTAATTTATGCAAAGTTTAATATTTAATGTAGTCAGCATCAAGTTTTATATGTGTTCGTTAATAATTAACAACATTTTAAAAACATTTTTATGCTATAGATATCAGAACATTTTGTATGTTAATGTTGGAATCAATACTGAACTGCATTATTGTTCTTATTAACTAAAGGGTTTAAATATGCAATTGATGTACAACCCCAATTCCAATAACGTTGGGACATTGTGTGAAATGTAAATAAAAACAGAATACAATGATTTGTAAATCCTTTTTTTAACCTCTGTTCAATTGAATACACTACAAAGACAAGATATTTATTGTGCATTTCATTTTAATTTGATGCCTGCAACATGTTCCAAAAAAAGCTGATAAAGGGGCAACAAAAAATCAGGAAAGTTAAGGAAGGCTCAAAAACACCTGTTTGGAACATTTCACAGGTGAACAGGTTAACTGGAAACAGGTGAGTGTCATGATTGGGTATAAAAGACTTAGTTGTTCACAAGCAAGGAAGGGACGAGGTTCACCACTTTGTGGACAACTGTGTGAGCAAATAGTCCAACAGTTTAAGAACATTTTTTCTCAATGTAAAATTGCAAAGAATTTAGGTATTTCATCATCTGGAGCAATATATGCTCCCATCCAAGCCACGTCTTTTTCAGGGACATCCCTGCTTATTTCAGCAAGACAATGCCAAGACACATTCTGTACATGTTACAACAGTGTGGCTTCATAATAAAAGAGTGTGGATGCTAGACTGGCCTGCCTGCAGTCCAGACCTGTCTCCTATTGAAAATGTGTGGCACATCATGAAGCACAAAATACAACAATGGAGACCCCGGACTGCTGAGCAACTGAAGTTGTCCATTAAGCAAGAATGGGAAAGAATTCCACCTCCAAAGCTTCAACAATTACTGTCCTCAGTTCACAAACACTTATTGAATGTTGTTAAAAGGAAAGGTGATGTAACACAGTGGGAAACATGACCCTGTCCAAGCTTTTTTGGAATGTGCTGCAGGCATCAAATTTAAAATTAGTGAATATTTGTAAAATAATAATAATAATAATAATAATAATAATAATACTAATAATAATAATAATGAAGTTCATCAATTTGAATGGCAAATATATTGTCTTTATAGTGTATTCAGCTGAAAAGTGTATTCAATCAAAAAATATATTTACAATAATAAAAAAAGAAAAGCAAAAATAAATGAAGCACCCGTTATCCATCCATTATATTCATAGCTTTTCATTTTCTGAGTCATGGGAAGGGCTGGAGCCTATCCCAGCTGTTATTGGATGCAAAGTTTGGTACAACCTGATTAGGTTGTTGCTCTATCACAGGGCTATCATGTAAAGATGGACAACCTTTTACACACATACTTACACCTACAGAGAATTTAGAATGACCAATAAACCTGATGAGTATGTTTTTGGACTGTGGGAGGAAGCTGGAGAGAACATGCAGACTCTTCACAGAAAGGCTCCTGCCTCCTGAATCAGGAATTCTAGCTGTTGGAACAGCACAAACCACTGCACCACCTTACATCATAAAAATCAATATTATGACTGTTTAAACATTATCAGCTGTTTTAAAATGCTCACAATCCAAACATTTGAACTTCTGTCCATCACCTGGATCTTATTTAAGAGCTCACAGAGTCCATTCAGCTCCACCCTGCAATTTACCCTGCGTCACATGATGTGGGTGTGATTTAACGTCTATCAATGGTTGGATTACTGAGGTCTATCACATTACCGGTGCGGGGTAATGACGTTGGCACTGATACAGTACAGAGTGAGTCTTCAGGTTTTACATACAGAGAATGTGTGACATATCATCCTGGACTAATGATCTTATGAATTTCTCACAGTAACCTGAAACACAACGAGCTGGAAATGAACACTACACTGTTTATAAACACACAAATTATACTCATGCATTGAAATGGATTTAAATTTTCCTCCTCTGGCTTGTCAGATGTCCTCAGTTTGGTGCAGGAACTCATCTTAAACTCACCTCCACTTAACAAACTGATAGGTGAGAAGGTCACAGCTCAATGAAACCTTATCCTCAATCATGTAATCTTAGACAAAGTGGTTAATTATACTCCAGATTGGTACACTTATGAAACATGGAGGGGAGACTCAATACAGTACGTCTGCTCGCATGCTCACACCAAGACTCAGACCTATCAGCACCACCTGCCTCCCTCAGGCTGACAAAAAACAGTTGGAAGCTAGGAACTGTTAATGAATTTAAATAACTTCAAAGTCTGATAACAAGCATATATTTGTTGGGATCTAATGTGATGCTTCCACAAAAATAATTGCGTTTGAAGTCTACTAATATTTTAAACATAAAAAAATGACAGAATCAGGTGCGATTTTCAAAATAAAAGTCTTTTTCTTTAGTGCATTGTGTTTTTTTCTACTCTGTAGTGTTGGATGAAGAATTTGAGCTCTTAGGTTATGTTTATTATCCTGTTTTTGCACAACGCAGGTTATGCGACTCTTATTTCCCACTGTATAAGTGTAACTTAAATTTAACACTGTGTATAATGCAGAAGGATTAATGTATAGGCTCATCGTGTCCACCACCAATTCATGCTGCATGCTGGCTGGAGGTGAAAGGTTGGACCGGATGGCTGCAGCTGTTGCCTTGTCTCTCGTCTCGAGTGTTGTGTGAAGTTGGTTCTTTCCTTTTACAAACTCACCAGGGCCCAGAAGACCCCCTGTGACCAATCAAAATGAGTGTCCCAGAGTCCAGTGGGCCAATGAGGACCAAGGTCTGGGTATAAATGCTTAAGTCCATCAGCTGGCAGAGTTGGGCAACCCCTACATTTGGTGGACAGGATCTGATCCCAGGATCTGTTACCTTTCTTTTCTCCTCAGCAGGTAAAAGAGAAAAATGCTTTAGTCTTTTTTTCATTGAGGCTTTTCATGGAAAAAGATTGTGGTGATTTTTTTTTGGCTTTTCAGAAGTATGGACCAAAAAATTTTAGGGAAACATTTTTACCAATGCTCAGCAGACAGATCTCTTCATTTGTGAACTCTGGAATTGATTTTTCTTTTTTTTTTACTTGGGTTTTTTCTTTTCTTGGATTCTCCCATCTTTTTCGGAAACTACGAGATCCATGCAACTAACTTTTGTGTCAGTTTAGAGAAACTTTTCATTGTGAGACTTTGCACTCATGCATTCTTTGGGTAGCAGGATAGTTAAGTTACATGGCAGCGCTGTGTCACTCAAACAGCTGTGAGTATCTATCAGCTGTTGCCGACGTTAGCAGGACAGGCTTCCAGTGTCTTTGAATAGTTTAGGAGCGCTTGATTTAGTCACGGAACATATAGAGCCATCCAAGAGGCATGCAATGCTCTGACCTTTAAGTACCAGGGGTCGTAGACCAACTCAGGCGACAGGAAGAGATCTGACCTCTGTTTGAAGAGAAGGATCATCACACATCAGCATTTTACTCTTCAGAGATGTTGATCTCTGAATTTTTGCTGTGTTTCTCTGCAAACAGCAGAGTTACCTGAGTCTGAGCCTGAATAAAGTAAGAGAAAGAGAAATCATTCATTATATCTGCTGCAGCTCCCTGCAGGGATGGGGAGGGGGCAGGAGAAGAGGATAGAGGGGTGCAGCAATGCTATTAATAATCTGTGTAAGGGGGAGGAGGAGGTGGTGACAGGTGGGGGGGACAGAACAGCAGGAGGGACAGCATGTGGACTGCACAGCTGAAATAGAGAGAGAGAGAAAATGAGAAGATGTCTCCTCTTCACCAGACAACTCATAGACAGGGCACTTCAAAAACTTGGGGAAATTCCAGAAAAGAAAACCGGTACACTTTAGATCAATAGAGTGTTTGTTTGTTACATCTGTACAACAAAAAAGCATCAAAACTCTGAAACAATCTCAACTGGTAAATACATAAACTAATAATTCCTCTGTTTTTTCTTCAATTCTTAAGGCGTACCAAAAATCGCAGCCATGGCGAAAAACTGCCACAACGACTACAAGATGAAGTTCTCCACGGACGATGAGTACCCTGATCTGTCCCAGCACAACAACCACATGGCCAAGGTGAAAAAAAAAACAAATGTCTCACACTCTCAAAACACAGATTCTGCATGCTTACACACAGACTCACACAACCTGAGTAGTCACATGACTGTATGATCACTAACTGGCACTGGGTGTCATCTGCTGTAGGTGCTGACCAAGGATATCTACAACAAGCTGAGGGGCAAATCCACCCCCAGTGGCTTCACCCTGGATGATGTCATCCAGACTGGTGTTGATAACCCCGGTAAGAAGGAAGAAGTCATCCACATAGAGAGAAACACAAAGAAGAATAGATTAGATTTGAAGACAAAAATAAACCATAGTGTAAACTATGGAAGAAATATGAGCATCCAGGTTTAGCAAGGGGACACAGGACCTTTCTGTTTATGCAGTCACTAGATATATCGACATGTTACCACTTGTGTTCTCTTTCCTCTCATCCTAAAGGCCACCCCTTCATCATGACCGTTGGCTGCGTTGCCGGTGATGAGGAGTCCTACGAGGTCTTCAAGGATCTCCTGGACCCCGTCATCTCCGACCGTCATGGTGGATACAAACCCACTGACAAGCACAAGACCGACCTGAACTTCGAGAACCTGAAGGTAAGGAGCTGAAAGACGTGTAACAGATTCAACACATCAACAATGATTTAAATGAAGCTGTATGTACTCTTTTCAATGCTTAGAAAAACTCTAATATCACGTCTGTTCTTCCCTCTTCTCTTAGGGTGGTGATGACCTGGACCCCAACTACGTGCTGTCCAGCCGTGTCCGTACCGGCCGCAGCATCAAGGGATTCACCCTGCCCCCCCACACCAGCCGTGGAGAGCGCAGAGCCATTCAGAACATGTCCATCGAGGGTGAATATCAATCTTTAGATGATAAAATAATCTTCTTACCAGATTTCCCCCTGGGAATAATAAAGTATTTCTGATTCTAATACACAAATGTTACAATTAGACACCGACTCACCTCACTTTGTTTGTTCCTCTCAGCCCTGGCCAGCCTTGAGGGTGAGTTCAAGGGAAAGTACTACCCCTTGGACGGCATGACCGACGCTGAGCAGGAGCAGCTGATCGCTGACCACTTCCTCTTTGACAAGCCTGTGTCCCCCCTGCTGACCTGCGCCGGCATGGCTCGTGACTGGCCTGACGCCAGAGGCATCTGGTGAGAGATGAACCGACAGTAAATGTCTCTTTGTTAATAAGCCCCTTCAAGAAAGAACAAAGATTAGATACTACAGCTATCATCTGAGCTTAAATTTACATCTGGTAGCAGAAATCTACCCTTAAAACTTACACCATCTGTTTCTCTGTGCTGCTCTGTGCAGCTCTAATTTAAGAAACACAACTCCTGATTTTAAACATCTGTTAAAGTCTGTCAGGAATACGTAAGAAACCTTGCAGCCCTTCAAGATAAGTTAGACACTGTAAAAGGCATTTAATTCACAGTATCAGGGTTACTTTGTGTGTTTTTACTTTGACCTTATTATAAGAAACCTGAGGCCAAAGTTAGATGACCGACTTGTCAAGGCTTTAGCCTCTTTGCAAGTGATACTGAGCAGGGTCTTCTTCTTCCAGGCACAATGACAACAAGACCTTCCTGGTCTGGGTGAACGAGGAGGATCACCTGCGTGTCATCTCCATGCAGAAGGGTGGCAACATGAAGGAGGTCTTCAGACGCTTCTGCGTTGGCCTGCAGAAGGTGATGCACAATGACACACTGACATTTTCACAACATTCTGATAAGTTAAGAGTTACATCATTATTCCTGGTGCAAGGTGTGAATATTCAGTTGTGAAACATGGCTTTTCATGGTCAAAGAAGCTTCCATGAGGTTATATTCTAACCATCATGCATTATTGGTCCCCCTCATTGCTCAGATTGAGGATATCTTCAAGAAGCACGGCCGTGGCTTCATGTGGAACGAGCATCTGGGCTACATCCTGACCTGCCCCTCCAACCTGGGAACTGGCCTGCGCGGTGGCGTGCACGTCAAGCTGCCCAAGCTCAGCACACATGCCAAGTTCGAGGAGATCCTGACCAGGCTGCGTCTGCAGAAGCGTGGCACAGGTATGTAAAATTATTAGTACAGCATGTTAGCATGCAAAGAAGCTGATGCATCAGACCATGAGAATGCGGTTATAACACCAGGTTTGAGGCATTCAAATGGATAGATACCCTTTAATGTGTTGGGGTTTTTTTTAAATAGCCTTTCTGTAATTTTGAATGATTACCTGTTTTTAGATTGTTTTACTTTTAGCTCTATTATTTGACCTTATAATCAAAGCTTCTCAAGAACAGCAAAAAAGAACAGTCAGTCAGGCCACGTTCCATTTAAACAGACGCTTCATGGTGATGTTGGCGGGCCAGGCATGTGTCTAAAGACTGGTTCATGTGGAGTAGTGTGACGGTCGGCCGTACTGGCCAGTGGAGGAGTGGCATTGCTGTGGGCCAACCGTGCTTGAGTACAGCACGGTTTGAATGGCCAGTGTGACCGCGCTCTAAAAATGGTTTTAAAGATGCTTAAGGATGTATATAAAAAATTCAGACAACCTCTGGTCTGAAAATATTAATGCGTAAGTGATAAAATCTGCAGTTCGTCAAGCGTCCACTTGAGGCTGGCTCCAGAAGTACCGGAAGTCATATACACACCAAGACAAAAAAAAAAAGCCATTTTCACAGCAGAAATAAACATGTTTACAGTTTGATTAAAATGTTTCCCATCTGAATCAGTAATTTTGCTTACAGAACACACTGTACAGCGGTTAAATATTTTTCCAACTCTGCAGTTTAGAAGATATTAAACACACAAGCTCCCCCAATAAGAGGCATAGCCCAGCTCATATGACTGGCTGTTAGTGTGGCGGCTCAAAGCCCATCCCATTTCCAATATGGCTGCGCCAGCCGATTTGCTTCAAAACTGTTCTGAAACAGACCAGTGATGTTGCGGAGGCCAAGTCCATTAATTTTACAGTCTAAGCAGTCTACATAAGATATCCACAATGTTACAATCAAAGGCAGTAATAAATGTTACTGAAACTCTTCAACCAATTGGGAAAGCGCGGAAATGAAAATGGCTTAAAGGGGAAAAGACAAGCTTTACAAAAATATCAGGGGTATTAATTTATGGTACAGTTTTATGGCAACAATGTTCCATCAGAGGTAATTCATGCAAACTATTCTCATTACCGTAACTATTCAGTGAGAAAAAAGAAAAGCTTTATGGCAAGACCCGGGGTATTATGTTACTGCATAGGGATCTGCATGAAATAACCACAGACTGTTTAAGCAATAGTTGATATAAGCTATTCTCATTACCATAACTCTTAAGCCGTTTGGGCTAACAAAAATTTCAAATGGTTCCTGAGGTCAGAATAACAAAAAAGTCCCATTGGTCTTTATGATACCAGGGTGATAAAGGATAAGTAAGTTTCCACAATTCAGAAGACTTATTCTCAATGAAACTTAGCTTGTCTAAAGTTATTTTTGTACTCTCTTCGTCAAACGCCTTTACCTGTTGCATATTTAAGGACAGAGGTCTAAATCTTTCTTCTTCTTTCCCCAGGTGGTGTGGACACAGCCTCCGTGGGTGGCGTGTTCGACATCTCCAACGCTGACCGTCTGGGCTCCTCTGAGGTGGATCAGGTCCAGCTGGTGGTTGATGGTGTCAAGCTGATGGTTGAGATGGAGAAGAAGCTTGAGAAGGGCGAGTCCATTGATGGCATGATCCCCGCCCAGAAGTAAAGTGGACAGACAACCAATGACTGAGTGACTGTCTGTGTTTGTTTTTTTACTTTATAAAAAATGAACAGGTGGCCTTGTTGTAAAGTTATTTTACTGGTTTCGGCCGTTTGGCTACTTCCTGCTTACTTCTTTCCATCAAGAAGACACTCCACTTTTCTTTCTGCTACTTTCCTACTGACTTCTTCTCATCATCTTTTCTTTTCCTGCTTTGACTTTATTCCCTCTTTCTAATCTCCCATCACTTAAACCATCTATCCTCCCATCATCTCTGTAACATCCTGGGATCAACCCATGCATAGTCTGGTCATGGCTGTGCATGTGCACCAAAAAAAAATTTTTTTTGGTTGTATTATATAAATGGACAATTAAATTATGCCCCATGTAACAATCAAACTTTGTGTCATGTTTTTTCTGCAGAAACAAAAGGACATGAAATACCAAAGAGGTTGAAGTCTTTATTTTTGTGTCACACATTATTTCCTAGGAGACATGCAGGATTGCAGGTCGATCATTTAAGTAATTTCAGCCCGAGTTAGCTTTTGTTGATGACAGCATCATCTTCAAACACACTTTACAACAGAACTGTAGCCTTAAAGCGTGGCTCTAACTGTATCTACAGAGCAGGTTTGGAGTGAGGCCCAGTTTTACACTAAAAGAAATTTGTAAGGACTAGCCTAAATCACAGCTTCACATTTGCAGACAGTGGCTTCAGACCTGCTCCTGTTCCTTACACCTGCAGAGACGTCCAATCTGCTGAATTAAGTTAAAGGTTGCTCGCTCCAGAAGCTCATTCTCTTTGCTTTGCTTTTTAGAGTTACAACCTTTTTATTAGGAGTCTTCAGTGCCATCATATAAATAAAGCAGCTAAAAGGAAATCCAGAAAGCTAATTTCTCAGTCATCGTTGAATCACATTATCATCCTGTACCATCACTTCAGACATCACATGCTTTGAAATTATACAGAGGTAAGATGAGGCAGGAGTATGATTGGTTAACAGTCATACAGATCTATTACAGTTACCATGAAACCTGCTTTAACAGTCCTAAATGTCTCAGCAGTGCTGCAGCGAGGGAATTATTTTACTGAGCCCAGAAACACATATTAAATCTAATACTGAAGCAAGAAAAAGAATGGAGACAGGTTGTGGGTTTGAGTTTCAGAAATATGGAGCTTCAAGTAGGAATAATGTAAAATTTGAATGATTTGAAGAAGCTGCTGTACGTCCTTGGTGTAAGGAAAGGCATTTAAAGCAGCAGTTGGCTTGAATGTGTGAGATTATGTGATTTTTTCAAAATAAAATGAGGATTTAAAACCATGCCAGTACAGTACAAGTTAAGGCCGTTCTGGCTAAAAGCAGAAAGTGCTCAATAATTTTAACACCAAAAAACAGCTTAGTCAAAATAAATTCAACAAAGAGCCCTGTTACCTCTGAATCAATACGTCTTCAAGTGTGTGTGTGTGTGTGTATTGCATTTTATTTGAGGAACCTGATGAAGTGGGATGGCAAAGTGCTACCAGGGAAATGACTCTGTGTCAGGGAAAGCTGCTCCTCACTGACCGGATGACAAAGAATGGCTGCTGAAGTCATGTGGGCTCGGATGTAATTGGAGAGAAACTCAACAAAAACAGCCTTGAAAAAATGCACCTCCTTTACTGTGGTAAAAAAAAAAAAAGCAATCTGTTGGCTTCACATTTTGAGACAAATTTGACCAGATTTTTTTGGTTTGCGTGAAAATGTCTGATTCTATCACATCCATTGAGGGATGCCAGTGTCAAGTAACAAGTTACTAAACCATTATGGGGAATAAAAAAACATCTTTAACAAGAGAACCAAGAGAAACAATGTGATATGTGGCGAAAATGATTTCTTTCTAGAATACTTTGAGATATAAATCAAATTAACTTAATGAAGTGGCACTAGAAGTTAAAGGAATAGTTCCAGTTTTTCAAGTAGGGCTGTTTGATGTCAGTGTATTACACACAGAAGATACTGGTAAGCTCAGCTCCTTTATTAAGAAACCCTCTAGAGAACCAGAAAATGAACTCAGACTGTTGCTCCTGCAGGTTTTGCTGTTTTCGAAACCCCTTATATAGGCCCTCTTTTTGTTTATTTTTAATTGGTGTGTATATATATATAATTTTTGCACTGAAAGATTGTCATCTTACTTTGTTGTACTTGATGCAAAGAACATTCTGCCCTGTTTTAACCCTCTATTGCATGAAATATGATTTTTTCCTTGAGCTTTTTTTTTCTTCTTAGGGCATGAAAACAAGTTTTCTTTTTCCCAGATATAAGTTACAGGCCTGTCCACTTCAGTGGACTACATGCACATGAGGATTCAACATCAAACAGTATGAACTTCATGTAAAAATGAATTAAATTGTGTTTTTGCTCTTTTTTGTTTTGTCTTGTTTTTTGTAATTTTGTGTATAATTTTTCTTTTTATGTTTTACAAAATATTTTCACACATTCTAACTTTATATATTTATAGTTGATAAGCTGTTTAACCCCTGAAAACATATTTTTACACCCTAAGGAGAAGAAAAACTAAACCCAGGCTGATATGTTATGGTTCCACCATAGAGACCATTGCATTTAGGAGAAGATGATTTGAAATAGCCGTCAGAGGGTTAAAAATGAAATACATTTCTGTTCCTCGTCTGCTGAGCTGAACCACATCTTCTGAAGATGAAACACTTATTATTTACAAATACCATCCCTTTAAAAATTGAACTATCCCTTTAAATTAGTCCATGTCGGCCTCAGAATAATGCATCCTGAAGACTTTGAGGTGATCAAATGAAATAAAGCTTCTCTTTGCTTGCTTTCAGTCAGAGATTTCCTGCAGATAGTTTCCAGTCAGTACAGGTTGTCTTCTGAAAAGTTTCAGCTAAAACTGTGTGATTGTAAATGTTTGAAGAACTTGTTCTTGTTTAAAAATGGGGCAAAACTGTAATGACGTAAATCTTCCAGGTGTTGAATTTGCGTTCTTTCACAGCCGCTTACCTGCACGGTGTCATCAAGAGGAGAGAAAATTCAGTCAGCTCTGAAACAACATTTCTCTAAAAATGGAACAAAAAACATCACAAAGCTAGCTGTAGCATCAGAGATATCGCTGGATGATCCTTTCAGTCTGTAACAAGCTTCTGCATTTCTGCATGTCTCCCTCTAGAGGCTGGGGGGTCACACTGCACCCTTTCTCTTAAATACGCAACACCTGCTTCAAAGAATGACAACAGATCCAAACTTCTGCCCCTTTAAAAAGCATTTAAAGAAAGAAATAAACTTAAAACACAAAAAGTTTCTTTAAATAGCAGCTCTTTAAAAAGGAATGATGACAAATAAGATCAAATAGGAAAAACAATGTCTACAACAACGATGAATAACAGTCTCCATCACTCTCAACGCCATCCTCATCATCAGCATCAAACGTGAAAAAGAAACAGAAACATGGACGCTGTGGGCTCACGTCGTATGAGGGTCTAAGCAGGGATGAAGGTCACTGACTGCTCAGAGTTCAAAGGTGGTTGTATGTCTGCAGGTGTGGGTCTATCCGTGTCTGTGAATCCATCTGTCTGGCTATGATTGGTGGCATCTGAAGAAGAGGGTCTTTGGCGGAGGCGAGGCATCGTTAGCCACATCAGATGAGGAGGAGCCCAGAGAGGATTAGAAGGAGTCATGGTTCCTGCTTCCTGTCCCTCCTCATCAGCCCTCCTTGTTCATCATCCTGTCTTCAATCTGCCCCGCCTCCTGTCGCCCTCAGAGCTCCAGCTCTTTGGACACTTTGGTGGCAATGTCTCTAAAGGCTAACGGTGCCCCCCACAGGCGCTTAAACCTCACACCGCTGCTTTGGCCCAGCCCGCTGGGCAGCTGGCAGACCTCGGCCTCAAAGGCTACACGAGCGCCGGCTGCTCCGTGGGTGCAGGACAGGAGGAAAGGCCCGGCCAGGTGGACCTGACACCCGCAGCCCTGAGCCGCCTCACGCAGCGCCAGCACCACCTCGGCCGGGTCACGCGGGCTCCGCACCCTCACATCCCAGCCGCATCTGGGGGTCCGGGGCTCGGCCGCTTTCTGATGCCCAGATAGATGGCGACTGAAAAGGGAGGGGAGAGGATCATGCAGAGATGGGGCAGATGAAGACAAAAAATGGGATGATAAGAGGTGAAGGAGAGACAGAAGGGCAGGTATGGATGAAAAAATTTAGGAAAGAGTGGGATAAGAATGTCGAGTTGAGTTAAAGGTGTGTGTGGATGATAAATGAGTGTGTGAGAGGTTGGGGGAAAAGGGGGAGGAGGAGAAACAAAATTAGTATCACACTTTTAATTTGACATCATCTCACAGCTTCATGGTCTCAGATAAATGTTCCTTCTCTAGTCTAACAGCAAACATTTCTCTGATCTACAGAGGAAACACAACTGAACACACATAAACAAATGTAACCCACCTCAGATACACGTTCATGTGAAAGATTTTGATGAGAATGGGATGAAATGTGCAGAAAACACTAAAAAATTTCAAGTCCTGAACTCTTGATTCTGTCATGCACTTTAGCTCTGGTCACATTTTTTTCCATCACACACAGTAAGAGGATGCAGTCGTCTGTTTCCTTCTCTGTAAATGAACAGTAAGGGTTTTTTTTCTACCCACAGGGATCGTCTACCACAAGGACTTATCTCTACCCACATTACGTCTCTGGACAAATGTGAGCTTTACCTGTTTTTACCCTGAGACTGAACTTGAGTCTGACACTTAGACTGAGACAGGGCTGAAGCAGAGGAGGCTGAGAGGATGCACAAATAACCTTTAGTGACAGTCAGCACAGGAGGGAAATAACAGAATCATACAGGATTCAAACAAAACACAAGGCTGGGAATGGATTTTGTGCTCCCTGTTTGTGGTTCTCTTTGTTCCAAATCAAGTCAAACATGCTGTATGTGCTTATCCTGGGTGATCTCAGTTATAGTGGTTACATCTCAGACTTTCAGTCGCTGTAAAGCTTAAATCTTAAATTATTTGACTTAATTATGATGATTAATATTC
Source organism: Labroides dimidiatus (assembly GCA_030710495.1). Classification (NCBI taxonomy): domain Eukaryota; kingdom Metazoa; phylum Chordata; class Actinopteri; order Labriformes; family Labridae; genus Labroides; species Labroides dimidiatus. Next base: position 17,635,063 of record CM061154.1, read on the forward strand.
ATGTCAAGAGCAGCCAGACTTCTCTGATGACTGACATAAATCAGAAACATGACGCTTTCAGATATCTCAAATCGAGTTCAATATTTTAAAAAAAAAAAAAAATTCTGACACACTCTTATCAAATCAGATTTGTGTCAGTGTGATTGTTCTGACCAGTTCAGGTCATGGGAAGTAAATTAATTGCAAAAAGTGAAATCTGAAGTGTTCATGTCTTATTTTTTTAAATTAAAAAATGTTTTTGATTTCTTGTATTAAACATTATTCTTATTTCTAGAAGCTTGACAACAAAATCTTCTCACACCAAGGGAAATTTTCTCTTTACAGTATTTCGGGTGTCATTTTTGTCTTTAATATATTGAAATCAGACATTTTTCAGGATGTATCAGCTGAATGCGGCTCATTTTTAGTCAAATAGACATTTTTTTCTAAAAAAAAAATAGACAAACATTTCTTATATATTGTTTGCTTTGACTTTTTTGACTATTTGTAGAGGGTTAACCACAATTCATGGATCTCCTGTATTAACGCCATTAGATCTCTTTCTTTCCTCTCCAGATAGAGGAGAATGTTATGTTGTGTGCACAAGTTAAAGAAGTGTTGGTTCCTGATGTTTAATTAATTAAATTAAATTTAATTAATTAAAAATCTAAGTGAAGAGGGTCAAGCCTTCAGAAAAAGTCAGACAGAAAAATCAAAGTACACTTTGGGAATGATCTTCTGATTTAAATCACTTCATAGTACGTATGTAACTGAGGCTCAAACTCATTACAGTGAAATCTCTTCAGACACTTTGGTCACAGGTAGCCTGAGGTAGAGAGCTAACCAGCTGAAATGTTTTATACAGTTTTTTCAGTATATAAAAAAATTGTGGTTTATCATAACTGTTTGTCTACATGAAGTAAATTGTGCATTTTCTATAATTCATCAGAAGTACCATTTTATTCAAATATAGTACAAAAAATCTCCAGCTGAGGGGAAAATAAAAGCTGATATTTGAAAATATGAAAGTGTTTGCTCACCTTGTGACCGGAGATCTGCTGATTCTCTCAGGTTCGTCTGTGACCCTCAAGAAGAAGACAAACGTATCTGTTAGGAATCATTTGGCCAATTACATTCCTACATTAGTCCCCCTATTTCCTAAATCCCCCCTCCCCTCACTTCCTGTTTTAATAATGCAACAGTTATAAGATGGATCATCTGATCCAGTGATCACAACACAACACCTAAAACTCACAGATGAATCACCACAAAGTGAGACTGACTGCACTGAGACACTGGATGGATGAGGAATAACGAGATGAACAGGACGGAGATACAGATAAAGACGGAGTGAAAGTAACAATGCTGGTAAAAAAGCAAAAATTAAATAAAAAAATATTCTAATTCAGCTCCTCTTTTTCAGTTTTGTCTGTTCCTGTTTTGAACTGCAGCTAAAGCTGAGAGCTGGATTTCTTTTCTTTTTTATCAGGTCACTGGTGCTTTAGTGGTCTATCCAAAGAGTTAATTTTAAGTCTTAAAATATTCATTTTGTTTCACTTCACTAAAATAGCTCTGTGCTCAAAAAACATCTTTTGGCTTAAGATATATAAAAAAATGAGTTCCCATATGTGATATCTGTCTAAATTATTTTAGTTAAATAGTTTAGAGCTGATTTGTGGCCAAAATTGACTCCAGATCTTCCATAAATTCAAGAAAAAAAACACTAAATCTGATGACAAAAGTCTTAAACTTTGTGAAATCGCACAAATCTGTGCAGCAGGTTAATTTGACTTGAGAAGAAATCTTGGAATAAAAATGTTAAATCTAGAAATATGTCCCCATGTGTTAAAACAAGTGGAAAAAGTTAATTTTAAAAAAAGAATACTTGAAAACAAACTTCCTGAAGCACATTAATGATTGAAAAAAAAACTAAACTAAGCAAAAAAAGGGTAATTTCATTTTTTGTGATCATAATTTTAGCAAGTACATGCAGATAAAAAAAGACAAATACTACACATCAGTGTTAAAATGACCCAGTATGAGAGATGTGTTTTTCTCTATTTCAAAGAAAGTTTCAAAACTCTAGAGTTTTTCTGTATTACTACACATAAATTTGTGTTTTGGTTCGTACGGTGTCTCACTCACTTTGTTTTACATTACGTCATCATGTACATTTTTGTACAAGTCTAAAATATTCAGCTGGTTAAATCTTAAATCAAGTTACTTGAGGATGTTACTGAATCTTGAAAAGTTTCATTCTGAGGAGACTCAGAATTACTCAGCTTATTTTTTAAAGACTTTCTACTGGATAATGAAGCTCCTCCTCTAATGGATTTCGACAAAAAGAAATGTCCATGCTCAATTTGAGATTAAACTAAAATATAAAAATAATAAAACTCTTTTAAAATAAGGTTATACATCAAATATGTCTAAATCTAAGAATTAAATTTATAGTGTAAGCTCCGATGAGATCCATTTAGATTTTTGTCACATGACTTGCTGCAGTCTTTGTGTCTTTTAGTAAAGTTCAAGGGTCAAACTAGTTAATATCAGCCCTGATCCGTGTTTTCTATTGTTTTGTATGGCTCTTGTACCAAACTGGAGATATTAAACATTTTAACACTTTCTGATGCATTAAGTAGAAAATTAATTGCAAAATGTGCCCCAATAAAGACCCTCGCACACATTAGATCATTTGGGATCTTCCTGATTGAAATTGTCGAGTTTGGTGCAGGTCGTTGCACTTCCCCTTCATGACCACTAGGGGCTACCGTTGCTGTATAAACTGTAAAGACAGAGTCTTTTCCACCATCCTGAAAACTCTGATGCCGAGTCCACTGTGGTGGTCTCACAGACTGAACAATGAGATCTTAATGCTGCACTTTCAAACTTACATATAAGAAAAGTTTGATTGTTCACAGTCTGTTAAAAAGTCTTTCCTCCTCTTTCCTGTGTGCTCTTGCGTTGGCATGGTTTTGTGGCCCTGTCACGCTAATTTAACACATTCAATGCCACCACCGCTCACCTGTGTTAAGAGGTCATGGTCATTTAAATGAGATCATCTCATCCTTTTCTAATGGGAGCCCGGCTCTGACCGAGGACCTGTAAGCATCTTAATGTGTGGTTTAGCTTTTTAAATGCGCCTCCTCCCTCTACAGAACAGGCCCCGCTAATCCACACAGATACGCCTCAATATTTACCAACCAAGTCTATTTAAACAGGGCAAATATTTGAAAGGCGATTCCTTACGCAGAGACATTTGTCTATATGCTTCATAAAGAAGCTGAAAGAAGAAGTTACATGACCTAACCGTCCCTGACCTCACCTCAAACTGTGTTCATACTTTGTTTCAGAAGAAAAGGAGGATTTTTATTTAGATCATGACCTCGCCCTTCCTGTCTGGGTAACAAACCTGGCTTATGAAACAAATAGAGGAATGACAGTCGGAAAATAAACCAGCGCAATAAATGACTAACATGTAGTCATTCTAACTTTACAGTATTTGTTTCAGATTGTGTAATCTAGTAGAGAGAGAGCGAGAAAGAGACAGAGAGAGAGAGAGAACAGGAAGGGTTGACAGTAGAGCAGAGAGAGAAAAACGGAGCAGCAGACAGACCAAGCAGCAAGCAGCAGTATAACAGGACAATCTGCTTGTATCTTGAGGGAGTTGTTGAGAAGAGAAGGATAAATCCTGGTTACATAACTAATCCTGATTTAAAACGACAGTGACGTTCACTCGCTCGCTCAGTCAGTGAGGATGACTGGTGCAGCCTTCTTACAAGCATCTGCTCCTGGAGGCTTCGCACACACACACACACACACACACACACACACACACACACACACACACACACACACACACACACACACACACACACACACACACACACACACACACACACACACACACACACACACACACCACACACACTGTGCACTTTTAAGTTAGAGTTACAACAGTGACGACGAGATCATGCATAACTGATGGAGACGTGAAGGAAAGGTCATTTTAGAGTGCACAACTTTTATGCATCTGAGTAAAAGAAAAACTTGTCTAAAGAGATGAAAAAGCTACTTTTAGAGAAAACATCTTATTCATATTCTGCAAAAGTAAATCATTCTGCTTATTTTGACTTCTACAAATAAAAAAAAACTGATGGTTTTTTTTTTGCTTTGAAATCATGGTTCCAAAAAACTAGAGGTTGTCTGAGACTCTTTTCCACTTCCAAACACCTTTTCAGACAGTTTAAAAACACTGAAATGATAATGAAATAAAGATAAAGGGAGTTGCAGTCTTGTTGGACATGATGCACCTTAGAAATAAACAATTTAACAATGAAATAATCCATTTAAACTTTGTTTTAGACAGTTTTTCTGAGTTTTCTAAATGTCACTGCAAAATCCTCTTTGCTTTCTAAAAGTGAACTATTTAAGTTTCTGAACATATTGCTCCTAATCTTGATCTCTTTAAATGTGCGGCCATGCCGTCTTCGTTCAGTGACAGAACAGACACAGTGACAGACACTTTATTACTACGACTCCTCTGAATCCTCATATATGTGTTTAACAAACAGGAGAAAAGCCCTCCTCCCACTTCCTGTCTGTCGTCTCTTTAAAGAGATCCCACAGGCCGGCTGCACGACTGCAGATTTGTTGACAGCCATGCAAACATATGGTGTTGATTACATGACTCAGACGAGTACAGTAGAGACGTAATAAACTGACACACTGGAGGGGAAACACTAACAGACACACACGTCTTGACATGAGGATTTTCAGTTTGTGTGTGAGGGGATTTTTAAAACTAACATGAAACGCTTCAGTTTCATCCAAAGCTAACATCAAAACTGTGTTCTAGTCTGAGAGGCAAACATGAAAACATCTAAAAATCTATCAAAAAACAAATGCTGTTTTTTGGAAGATGGTAATTGTGTAGTTCCACCTACAGCCTCTGGCGGGAGCTACAGAGCAGAGTGCAGCCAGCAGAGACACAAACGGCCAGACAGACGCTCAGGCAGGCAGCAGCTGATCAGAGTTTCAGTCATAAAAACATGATGTTCAAAGACACAGCTGCACTTAAAGGAAGTCTCAAAACTGGATTGTGATCAGATTATAACCTGGGGTTAAGACTCAAGACCTGTCTCTAATTCATCTTTTTAAATTTTTGCCAAGAGGGGAGTTAAGACCCCTGCAAATAAAACACAGATTACACAAAATTTCATCTTTTTATCCGCTATTGTGTTAATATAAACAAAAATATGAGTCAAATTTGACTTTAAAACCATGCACACAGAAAATGTTTGATGTTTTTCTTTGCTGAAGACCGCCTTGGTGACTGAACTAAGATTAAGACGGAATCAGATGCAGCAGATTTATTTAGGAAACGCAGCAATTTGTAAAAATAGGTAGAATATTTTTGTATCAATAAGCTAAATAAAGTATGTCATGCTCTTTTTCTGGTTATTTTGTCTGTTTTCAGATTGATCTGTTAGGGTATTCCTAAAGCAGGGGGTCATTTGTTCCTGGGACCACTACTTTAAAGGTCAAGGGCTGGAAAGATCTGGAGCCCCTGATCCACAAACTAAAGGTTTGTAGGAGCGATTAATGAATTAATTCACAGTTTAGTTATATTGAAGGTTTAGGGACTGTATCATTTGCATATTATTTGTGGTGATAATTTCTTGTTGCCTATTTATGACATTGTGTATTCTGGGCATTCATTGATTGGAAAGATTTTGAAGTCAGCTGTTACTTTTTGTTTGGTGTGGATCAGAGAGTGAGGGTTTCTTCAGCTCACTGTTTATTATCAGGCTTGGTCAGACACTTGGCGTGTCAGACACATTCAAGGCCAAACCTCAGGCTCTCGGTGGTTTGTTTGCTCCCTGAAGTTGCTACAAGGTGTAAAAGCCCCCAAAATCTGTCTTTTATTACATCATAAAAAGTCAGAAAGCCTACTGAACCATCTGGACAAGATACAAGGCAGCAAATGAACCCAGGATAAACTGAAAATTATGAAATCTTAAACAATAATTTTTCTTGAATATAAACTCTCTGGGTGTGAGATGATAATGTGAACAAGTGAACGGCCTGCATTTTCATTTAGATTTTGCACAACAGAAGTCAGTGCATACTAATCAATGATTGAATGAGCATGTAGATGTGCCCGATTGCAGCTAATTTAGGTTTATTCCCAACCATAGTCCTTTTTCAGGATTTGTCCTGAAGAGGATTTATGAGGTCTGTTTTGAGGAAACTGAACTTAATTATCAGTGACCTGTAGAAACTCTGCTTCATTTTTAAAATATTTAATCTTATCTAATGAGACATTAGCAGAAAGTTCACATTATTTCATCTTTAATGCATTAGAGAACTGAGAGACTTGTCTTGAGATGAATTGTATTACTTTTTACTGCTCACTACTGTCAAAATCAGCCTCATCTCCAACATTTGAAGAGGCAGCTGCTACAGATGAGCACATTTTATGTGACCTTTCAAAAAATTACTTCTTATTTCTTAATAAAAACAGATTAAAAGTAAAGAACTTATTTTTTTCAAGGCAGATCCTGCTGACCAGCTTTGCTTCAGGAAAAATGTTTGTATAACCAAACTCCGTCCAGCAGCAGACAGCGTGACAAGTAGAGGGGATGACAGGGCATGGGCAAGCAGCTGACAGACAGACAGGCAGACAGACAGAAGCAGCCAGAAAACATGGGAAAGGAAGACTTACTAACTGTTTTTGTCCCCTGTGGGAGGGTGCAGCCCGACATGGACTTGTTTGAGCTCTGACGTTTAGAAGGGTCAAGAGTGACCCTAGGAAGAGAGAGGAAGAAGAAGAACAGGAGATGAAGAGAGGATGAGAGGAATGGAAAAAAAAGGAACGTTAAGAGCAGAGACAGCGAGTGAGGAGATGTAGAGATGAGAGTCAAAAGCAGAGGAAGAAGAACAAATCAAACTTTATGTGCGGTAGTTCTGGAAAAAGGAGGATAGAAGAGAGGCAGGTGACTGGCAGGGGAAGCAAAAGTTGTGAGAAATTAAACAAACAAACAGTTAAAGCAACAATGAGCAGCTGAAGAAACCACAGTGAGAGAGAATCAGAGTGTCCACCTGAGCATCAGACCAGGGTCCAATGGGTCACAGTCTGTTTGAGAAGCTTAGAGGAAATTAAAACATGGAAAAGTCATCAGAAAAAGATGACATGAGACGTCGAGACGTCTTTAAAGCTGGACAAATCTTTTATAAATCCACTTTCTTTCAAATTAAAAAACAGCGGCATGTTTTTCAATCAGATAAAAACTACAGCCTTGTGCTGTAGATGTTTTTTAAAGGACGACAGTTGCAGGACTTTCGAAAGCGAAAGGGAATCCACAGACAGATGTGGGATGAGCCTCTCAACCAAACAGGTGGAAAGTTTTCCAGACGCTATTAGACCCAGGTCTGAGCTGAAGGAGGACAGCCTCTACAGCCTGTAAAGATGTCAGTTAGAGAAGGAAGCGGGTAGGTTAGTGCTGGTTAAGGAAGAGACGGTGAGAGGCAGCAGAGTTAGCTCAGTGATCTTCATGTCCAGGTTTATTTCTGTCCAGTTACAAGCCAAGAAACATACAGGTCTGTGCAGGCAATCAGGAATGGCTCCAGCAGTTATTGTTACACAAACACAATCTTTCTCTTATGATCACACGTCTAAAGCCAAACTTTTACAATCAACGGAGTCACACAGTCCTTCTCCCAGCTTCTCCCCTTACCTGCGGGTCAACTTGGAGGTGAGTTTGCTAAGCAGGTTGGTGGTGGCCCGAGTCCTTGCATGAGGCAACGGGCTGGAATCATGGGACAGAGTTGGGGAAGCTGGGGGAGCATGGGAGGGAGGCCGGCGGTCTCTGATCTGCCCTCCGTGGAAAGTGCTCCTCACTGTGGTTCCCCTGGAGAGGCGGGAGGAGGGCGTGGAGGAAGAGGAGGAGACACCGGAGGCACCACCAATGCTGTGGGTGGAGGGGGAGGCAGGGGGGAGGCGGTGGGATAAGGAACTGGAGTGAAGAGAGAGAAACAAACCCTGGTCAGTTTCCTCTGAGCAGCAATCACATGTTTTTACATTACGGCTGCTCAGACACTTTGTCAAAACATGGCATGAATAGCAGTTTGGACAAACTAATGATACAGATGTTACTATGAAATGTTGTTTTTCCCATCTTTTGATTGAATAAGCAGAAAATTTAATAAACACACCCCTAAAATAACATTTCATAACAAAGACAACCAAGATTAAATAAAAATCCTGCAGCAGACTGATTTTCAGATAATCATGCTTAATTCAACTAAATAATGCATGTCCAAAGTCAGGCCTGATGTCTATTTCATACAGCCCCCAGCTTTCATCTTACAATTTATTAACTATGTCTAAATTATGTGTATATTTACATTTTCTTTCAAGGTTACAAACCAAACCAAAGTCTCTCTCGTAACATCTCACTGAACTACATTTGGACTGTGCATCATCTGCTTGCATAAAGCTACAGCTAAAGCTAAAGCTCTGCACATTCTGCAGGAACTCAACAACTCTTACAGGCAATAGAGTAGAAAAGGCAAAAATTGGTGTATAAAAATAGTTCAGAATGCAGGGTCAGAAATGTTTTGATCTAAAAAATGTTTTTGCAGGTCAAAATAGTCTGATATGAAAAACAATCCTGATTCTGATCCTGCCAAAAAAAACACCCTGACATATTTTTCCCATATCGCCCCCTAATGGAGAACATTTTCCAGGGTCAGAAGCAGAGTTTACTGATGTTTACACAGCAAGAAAACTGACCACTTCTCATCTGGTATCAAGAGACAATTGAGGGACAGGTGAGGTTGGATTTCATCAGTCTGTGATGATGGAACGAGGATGTTTGACATCCTTGTCCTAGATTAAGCAGGACATGAGATATTTAGCAACTTAGATTTTGTTTCCTTGTTTTTCTATCCGACTTATTCGATAGCATGTATTTAGAGAATTGTGCTCTATGATTTCACAGCTTCTCTTGAGCACATTTCATATTCCTTATATTCCTTTTGCTTCATTTCAGTTTGCTTTATGGCAGAAATATTAAACGAGCAAATTTGCCATTGATGAGAGAACAATATGATTCATTATGTTAGAATGAAATGTTGTGGACAAGTGAACAACAGGACACAGTTAACAATCATCAGTTTTGTAAGAAATTGAGATAATCACAGACATTTTCAAACTTTCCTTGAGGCATGATTAACCAGTGAGAGCGAGCTGCTCTTCAAAACCAAACTCTTTCCCTCAAACTTTTCTCTTTGGCCATTCAGATTTTCCTCCCTGCCCCCAACTGTACCTCTCATTCAGCTTCCTCCTTTGTCACACCTACACACACAGACACAGACACATGCACACACACTTCTCAACCCCTGACTCTCTGGCTGGCTGGTGGCCCGGGGCTGCTTTTCTTAACGCTCTAGATAACACCCACACACAGGGCTCAAGTGGAGCAGGACCATTAGACGGGTTAAGCTGAAGCACAGCCGCTGCACAGCAAAATCGTTTAACGTCGATGTGAACTAGCTGCCTGCTGAAGTTGATGGGGGGGGGGGGGGGGGGGGGGGGCACCAGGGAGGAGAGGTACAAGGAGAGGGGAAGGAGGGGTAATAACTGAATGAATGGTGAGCAGACAGAATACAGAGGTGGAAAGGCTGGATTGGTGCAAACCTGGGAAAGGATATGGAGAGGGACAAGCAGCTTAGTCCTGAAAGTAACATATGAATGCTCAATTTGTTAACTCTTTCTTTTAGTGATTTCTGTAAAAATCTCTGAGTGTGCTCAAACATCCTTGTTTCATCATTACAGTTTGATGAAATCTAACTTCACCTGTCCCTCAGTTGTCTTTTGGTACCAGATGATCAGTGGTCAGTTTTCTGCAGTGTTACATGCTGCACATCAGCAAACTCTGCTTCAGACCGAGGAAAATGTTCTCCATTAGTGGGCAATATGGGCGAAATATATACATGGATTTTTTTATGGCAGGATCAGGATCTAAATTTGATCAGGATTGTTTTTCATATTCAGACTATTTTAACCTGAAAACAACAGTTTTAGAACCAAATATTTCTGATTTCTTCTTTTTTGTGCACCTATTTTTGCCTTTTCTACACCATTTCGTAACTTGAATCTTGTCTTGAGTCACCCCAGGCTCCAGAAATGTCCACACGGAAGTCATTTATCTTAGACTCTAATGGTGACTCTAATCTTAGATTGGATTCACTTTTCCTGCTTTGTATTCTCACATGATGTGTGTTTAAAACCCTCCATGTTATACATGAACAAAATAGTATTAGCTTTGCTGCACACATGCTGCTGCTGTTTCATCAGCTAAATGTGACATTGTGTGTGCGTGTGTGTGTGTGTGTGTGTGTGTGCGTGTGCGTGTGTGTGTGTCTGTGGTGTGTGTGGATGCGTTTTCCCCATCGACCACTTTGGCATGGCATCACATTGACAGGGCCTCTGAGCCTATTGGAGGGTCAGGTTGGCACAATGCCAGCCATCACCGCATCCTGCTGCTCTCCTGCTAACCTCCCCCTTTTCCCCTCCTCCCTCTCTTTTCATCCCATCATCTCCCTCCCTCCCTCTACCTGTCAGTCTCGACCTCATTTCTACATCCCTAAACCTCCACCTGTGAAATCAGAGAGCAGAGCTGCTTGAAAGAATATCTCACTGTAAATGCCATTAAGCAAAAATGCTGTTTACTAAAACTTTATCTGATCCATACGGGCTAGAAAATTGAGCTAAGGTGACTGTTTGAGAGTGATGAAGAAAGAGAGAGAGAGAGAGAGAGAGAGAGAGAGAGAGGGGCAGACAGACAGACGGAGAGAGTGAGAGAGATGAAAATGCACAGCCAGATCAGAAGTGAGAGTGATCACAGAGGAGGAGGAGAGGAGACAGTTCACGCTCACTCTGAGACTGACAGGCAGACAACCATCTGTCACAACAACAGACAGTCCATATTTGTGCATGGAACATACACACACACACACACACACACACACGCACACGCACACACACACACACACACACACACACACACACACACACACACACACACACACACACACACTCAGATCAACCCACCCATGCACAGTTAAAGCCCTTTATCTCCTCTTGAGGAGACAAACTGTATGTGAGACTATCACCCCAGGCCAAACACACTCTGGGCTCAGTGCAGAAAGCAACAAGCCGCACCAGTGGAACCAGTCTCTGTGAACCTGCTTCTTCAAGCTGAATTAATTACTGAGGAGACGTGTGACAAGAAATACAACAGGGTAAATTAAAAGCCTTGCGAGGACTCTGAAATAGTCTCACTTTCATATATTTGCCTGTTCATAATCCATGATTTAAAATGCTAAAATTAAAAAATGATCAAATTATCAGCGCAAAAAAATATTATTTTGTTATTTCTAAATGTTTTTTCTCAGTAAAAAACAAATCCATTTAAGAAACGTAGACAAAAAGTTCCTTTAGAATTCCTTTAGAAATCCATTTCTTGGATTTATTTTGTAGCAATGTTGGACACTGGAGCTGGACTGTCAAAAAGAAAAAGGACGTCAGAGCAGAAGAAAGCTAAACAGGAGGGTGATAGAGCATGGGCTAAAACACGGGTTAAACTGTTTGTGATAATGTTCATCCCAACCCACATGCATGTCTTTAGTGTTTACCTTGCTTATCTGACATCCAAAAGTTAACTATTAAAGTTTATTAAGAGCCCTTAACTTAAAGATGTCGGTAAAGATATCGAGGGCGTCTTTCCTTTCTTACAGTTTTTGATCTTCACTTTAACCCTTGACATTATTAAATAGATCAAAAAAGAGCTATAGTTGGAAAAACAGAAGAAAATTGTTTAAAATAGTGTCAGTATGTTGATCTTGTGCACACTCCTGCTCTCCTCTCACCTGTTCTCTTTGCCGTTCTGCAGCAGTGTGTGTCTCTCAGTGTTGGATCGGTCTGTGCACACGTATGTGTTCCTTCGGGTCATGGCACTGGCAGGGATATTATTCTGTAAAAAGAATCCGAAACAGAGCAATCACATGAACTTTTATGGTTCATAGTCTTCATTGAGCCTGAAAATTTGGTAGAATTATTACAGCCCCTCTCTTCATCCTGTGCTCCAAAGAGGTTCAACTAAACCAGCAGACCCCCTGCCCCCCTTTCTTTGATTCTTCAGTCTGTCTTGGTTCAGCTGTGCAGAACATCTCAGAGTTAATCTCAGGTTAATCTGGCTGCAGTCTTGACTCTAAGTGTTCTCCTGACTCTCTCTCTCTCTCTCATGCTAATCTTCCTAAATAACTGTAATCTGCAGACTCCTCCCTGTTGCGTGAATCTGCAGTTTGTTATTCATCTCAGGGTATGAAAGTGATTAACTATTCAAGCTGTCTCTAATCTGTGCTGGATTTAATGTTTTCAGACGTCATAATATCTGTGTCAGAGCAGGCACAACATTCAGTAATCTGAGGAAATGGGATTAGGATGAGCGGGAGGATTGTGCCATCTGTACATGAAGTATTGATTAGGTATTAAACAGGACTGAATGTATTTACCGTTGTGGAGTTGGCTTCCTTGCGTCTGTCGGGTATTTCGGCTTTGTTTGGGTTGTGAGCGGAGCTGACCATTGGACTGGAGGGGGTCGGGATGCTACGGGAGCCCACAGTGTTTGTACTTGGCTTTCGGATTGACAGCCGCTCCTCCTTAAGCCCCGCCCCTTCAGCTGTACCGCTAGGGCTCCGCTTTGGATGTGTGGACCCTGGAGCCGCTGGACCACCTTAAAAATGAAACAGATGAACATTCTCAGTGAGGTAAACTTCTGTAAACTTCTGATTTGATAAAATACAACAGAAGGCAATTTTAGCCTTACAGAAGTCAGAGTGTCGTCTCTGGCGGTGGTAGGTGGATGCGCTGCGCTGTGTCTTGTGGCCAGAGGAGGAAGAAGATGCTCCAGATGAGGAGGTGGTGTGTTTGCTGGTCCCATTGGTCATGGTACCGGGTCGGATTCGAGCAAGGCTTAGATTGCTGCCAGTCCGGGACTCAGTGGTCTCAGACTGAGCGACAGAAACAGATGGAAAGACGGAAAGAGGAACAAACTGGGTTAGAATATCGACACAGTTCGTCTGATCACATTAACTTGTCTCAAACTTATCGGGCCAGAACCACCAAAAAAATTCCATTTCCATATTCAAACATTTCACTAACAGATTGATTCTTTTATAATATAAGATTAACAATTAACAATACAATATAAGATTAAAATCTTGAACTGCTGAAGACACAAAAAGACAATCTCTCCATCCTTAATCCAATCACCTTTTTTATTGTTGCGTTTCTTTATTTAAAGATAGTTTTACGTTGTGCATGGTCTCAAATTATAAATGCTTAAAAGGCACAAACATCACCTCAAATTTTCACTTCATTCAGAGGAAATAAGAAGAGACAAATAAAACAAAAATCCACCCTGATCCACTCACCTCATTTTTGCGTGCCAGCAGCAGGTACGTGGCGGTGACCTCATTGTACTTTTGACTGACCAGTGAGTCTCTGACCTCCTCTCTAGTGAAACCCATTCCAACCATAACATCTGGAGAGAGAGGAAGTAACATCAGAAACATGACCATGACAAAATTGCAGCAATAAATGACAGTGAACAGTCTCAATGAAATTATTCATCTTTACACACAAACTGAACTCCACATGTCAACATTTCATGTTACTTGTTAAAATATAGTTATTCTATTTTATTGTGTTGTATTTTTTTTTTTCATATTTCATGCTGTGAAAAACAAATTTCAGCCCCTGGGAACAAATAAATTCTTATCTTATCTTAAGACTCTTGGTGCAATGCATCTTAAGAGTGTGTGTTGGTTAGCTACAGCTTTAAAAATGTAATCTGTGACATTTCTATATTGAAAATGACACATGCATTATGCAAGTAAAGCACTTATAATATCTTAAAACTTCAAAACCAGAAAAATCTTCATTTAAAGTGAGGTAAAGACATGTCTTACATGCTCTCCTGTTGGGAATAAAGCCATAGTATTTATTGATGCTATTTTCCACATTTAGCATTAAAGCTAATTGAGTAAGCTATTATTATTAAGCTCTGATGATTCTGCAGCCCAAACTCCAACCAGCAGCTTCATTTCGTGACATCTTAAACACAAAGTGTTCAGATTTCATCTCCTCAACCTCTCCAGTTTTCCAGATAATCCCCACTTGATATTTCTCTCTAGTTTGAATAATCTGAGTTACAGGTTTATCCTTCTTTTGTGATCACATTTGAATAAACATATAAATCAGAGGTAATAATGCAAGGGTTTTTTACCGATGCGGCTGGTGTCGTTTAAGTCCTCATCCGGCTCCGTGTGGGGCTTCAGCTCGTCACCATCATAGCCAGAATTTATCCACTTATCCTTCATTATTTGCTGACAGGGACAGAAAAGAAGACAAAAAATGCATAAGCACAACAATAGAGCATAGACATAAAAATCTACACACAATAATTTCAACGTTTGGTTTTCTAAACATGTTTGTTTATACTTTATTCTCATTTTTCTATGGGCCGTCCTATATCCATCCATCATCTTCACCGCTTTGCCCTGTCAGGGTCGCAGCTTGGCTGGAGCCCATCCCAGCTGTCACTGGGCGCTAATTAAAAGCGCACCATGAGTGTTCGACTCTCAAACAGATGCACTGTGAAGCTTTATGGAAAGATTTTCTTTTGGTCTCTGAGAACATGGAGGAAGAAAACAATGTTTGGTGATGTCTTGCCCTCACCTCTAGTGAGCAGCGTTTGGTTGGGTTGAGGACCAAGAAGCGGCGCAGGATTCCCTCGCAGTCTGTTGACATGTAGAAGGGAACACGATACTTCCCTCTCAGGACTCGCTCCCGTAGCTCCTGAACACACAAAAGATGAGGAACAAATGTCAACACAGGTTTTTAGTCTTTTGTAAGGTCTGGACCCTTTGAAATGTTTTCTGCATGATTATTTGATCAAAACGTTTGTTTTTCTGTGACTGACTTGACATCATTTTTAAAACATGAGTCTGTCACATCTTTTATCTCACCTTCAGGTTTTGTCCATCAAATGGCAGAGACCCGCTGACCAGCGTGTACAGGATGACCCCGAGGCTCCAGATGTCTACTTCCGGACCGTCATACTTCTTTCCCTGAAACAGCTCTGGGGCGGCGTATGGCGGAGAGCCGCAGAATGTGTCCAGTTTACTACCCGCCGAAAACTCATTACTGAAGCCAAAGTCAGCAATTTTGATGTTAGAGTCGGCGTCTAAGAGCAAGTTCTCCGCCTGCAAGACAAAAACAGACGGTGAAGCTTTAAAAAAAGCAGAACCATACACTGATGGACATAAATGTTTTCAGAGGTCTTTTGCTCCTGAAATTGAGTATTTACCTTCAAGTCTCTGTGAACAATGTTCTTCTGATGACAGTAGTGGACCGCTGAGACAATCTTAATAGAAAGAAAAGAGATATCAGACAAAGGAACAGAAGATTTGTACCCACACATAAACAGACACTAAACTAAAGCTCCTTTTCATATTCATATGTCTTCATTTACCAATGACACACTGATGTAGAGATATGGATGAAAAGAAAAGGACTCATGTGGTGCTGCTTGTTTGAGTTTGTACTGGTCTGCTTTAAGTTCACCCTGCAGAGTCTCGAGCAAAGCAGAGACTGTAAACAAAAAGCTAAATAATTAACACAGCCGCAGCCCAGATTTCTGCTCCTGTTACTCCAGATGAGCACAATAAAAGTATTTAAACCTTCCTTCCTCTGGTCCAGAGTTCACTTGCCAGTTTCCCTGCAAGGCCACATCCCTTTTTAGTGCAAACTCAACCGCTTCCTTTTATCTTTAACAAGACTGCAGTATTCTATATGCTGCTTTCACCAGACAAGCATATCATCCAAGATACGTCCCTGTTCTTTAAGTCTCCAAAGAACAGGGATTATATCAGAGCAGCTGTTAGCTGTGGAGGGACAGACAGTCAGGTGACAGGTGAGGTCAGGTATAAGGTAAGACTGACCTGTCTGAACTTGGCTCTGGCCTCTTTCTCCTTCATTCTGCCGTGAGCCACGAGGTAGTCGAACACTTCGCCTGGAGGAAAAACAGAAAATGACAAGACTTGTTAAAGATCAGGCAGACTAAGAGGTTATTTAAAAGTCACTAGTTGTCCCTATTAATGTAGATTTTTAGATGTTTTATCTCGCTCAAGTCCCTGCAAAAATACATGCAGCACAAATGTCTGAATTTAGGAAGTTTCTTCTTTCCAGATCTTTTCTTGTGCGTTAAATGTAATAAAAAGTTGTACTGGTATAAGTTCAGGTTTTGCCGACATCATCATCGAGCCCCTTTCAATTGATCTAATTCCAGATTCTTTAATATATTCTGTTTAAGTTTCTCCAAGTCTTCATGTCTGCATTTGTCCACTTGAGCTGACCGTACGAGGTTGAGTTCAGCAGAGCAGCGTGTCAGCTGGTAAGCTGCTGCATCCTTATTAGGAGAGAGGAGAAGAGAAAGAAAAATAATGACTGAAATAGAAGCGTGCACGGGAAACCGCTGAGAGAGCTGGAGGAGGAATCAGTGAAAGAGTTCGAGTCCTGTCACTGACAGAAAACCTTAATAAGTTCAATTAATCGTTTAATGGGTTAATCAGACTAATTATCAGTGATAAATACTTGGTGAGAGATGTGGAGAGTCACTTACCTCCGCTGGCGTACTCCATGATCAGGTAAAGAGTCTTCTCCGTCTCAATCACCTCAAACAAGTGAACTGAAACACACACAGAGGAGGATGTGTTAACACAGCAGCTGGTATTAAATAAAAACGCACACACACTAAATGATGATCGAGATGTAACTCACCGATGTTGGGATGATTGAGTGTTTTCATGATGCGTACCTCTCGATAAAGCTGAAAAAAGAAAAAGGAGGAAATTAATCATTAACAGTCATAATTCTGAGATCACATAAACGTATTCACACAGCAATAAGACGATGAAATGAAAGGGGAGGCTCCCCAGAACGCTGTAATGCTGGCATTGAAACAATGTTTTAGTTATCTTAATGATGTGTGACTAACTGCAGTTCAGAGTGATTAAAAAGACGATTGTTGCAGCTTTAATTTTGAAAATGACACGGCACGCTGATATTCAATCCATAACTGTGACAGTTATGATATTTTCACTGCAGATAGCCGTCACAAATTCAGGGTGTCGTGAAATTATTTCCGTTTTTACAAACACAGCTGTGAAAGCAAAAAAGAGGTTCTTTTGATTTTAACATTTTTTATGAATCATTATGAGATTTTCTTTTCATTAGAGATGTTAATTTACATGACATGATCCTCTATTTTCACTAACCCAGAATAACACTGCCCCCCTGGTTTATCAAGTGACTGATGTATTAATGGATGAGATTATAAAATGATGAAACCTCCACATGTATCACTTTAATATGTGGTTTCGTAAGTTTGTTAAAGTATCTTTGTCAGGATATTATTTTGATTTATGATCCTTTTTGTAATTTATGATCCAGACTTTCTTATATGACTTGTGAGTTGAAAGTTTAATTACACACTTGCTACAAGTTGTGAAGGTTGCTAAAAAGTAACACTGTTGGCTATTTGTGTTTATGGCAGCCTTGTAACATTCTTATTTGAAAGTGAAACACCTTTTGAAAATAAAGGAAGATATTAAAAAATTAAGTCTGCATGAGTTTCAGTCTGTAAAAAATGTCATCATCTCAGGAACTTTATATCAGTAAATGTTGGTTATTGACCATATCACAAAAATTAATAGCGGTATCCGCCATATTTCCATACTGATGCATCCCTAACTGTGGCTCATATTGAATCTAATAAGTCAATTTTACAAAAAAAAAAAAGACAAAACACCAGCTTGAATTTGAGTTTTTGCAGAAGGATCAATTACTAATCCTGACATGATTTGTGCCTCTCCTCACACATTTCCTGTTTTCCTCCTGCTGTTCTGATCAATAAAAGGGGAAAGGCACAAAAAAATGAATAAAACAAAATAGCAATAAAAATAAAACATCCATGTGTGTAGTGGTAAGAAAGAGGCACTGATTTTTTTTCTCTCTTTGTGCATTAATTATTTCTTCTCCATCTCAGAAGTCTTCCTCATTCATCCATCAAATAAACTCTTCCATCCTCAGCTGACCCTTTTATTCCCTGACCGCTTTACAGACCGTCACCCCCACCCATCTCTGCAGCACCCAGGACCTGGGACCACCCAGGGGACCGTCTGATAGGTACAAGGCTGACAGTGGAGCCTCCTCCCCTGGGTGTGCTGTGCCTCTGCCATCCCCCTCTCATCCATCACAAAGCTCCAGACTGCTGCCTCATCCTGCCTCTTTCTCTCTCTCAATCTCTCTCTCTAATTAAAGTAATGTATTTGTCTATAAAGTCCATTTTAAAAGATTACAGAGAGAGAGTGCCAGTGCTGGATCTATCACAGTGGAACACGCTGATAGGCAGAATTACATAACACCAGCTGGAGTAAATCAAACCTTATTAATCAAGAGAAATGATAAAAACAGAGGAAATATGAGAATCAAAGTGTGATCAAAAGCTGAAATGCACATGTATAAATAGGTTTTCTAATCAGTGCCAAAGGATTTTTACAGCCTCCGTGAAGTGTTTAACTAATGCAATGAAGCCGCTCGTCCATCATTAGCTGTTTGAGTTTGGTTATTAGTGACAAAGTGAGACATTCTGACCCTGCAGGGGAAATCTGACTTTACTTAGAAGAGTGTGGAGCAGAGGACAAAGGACAAAATGTGTGTGTGTGTGTGTGTGTGTGTGTGTGTGTGTGTGTGTGTGTGTGTGTGTGTGTGTGTGTGTGTGTGTGTGTTTGTAGGAAACTGAGACACAAATAGAAAATGAAAAAAAATTAACAATGCACAGGAGGTGAGGGGTGTGGA
The DNA here is from genome assembly GCA_030710495.1 of Labroides dimidiatus. NCBI lineage: Eukaryota > Metazoa > Chordata > Actinopteri > Labriformes > Labridae > Labroides > Labroides dimidiatus. The sequence goes on from CM061154.1 coordinate 17,654,033, forward strand.
GGGAGGAAAAGATACAAAAACAAACATCAGGTGCAGAAAAAGACGGATTTAAGGGTGCAGAGTAAGAAATGATGATTGCTCATGTGTGTCATTATTTAATTCATTGCAAATCCTTCCAAAATTTTAGGGTATTTAAATATCAGCGAGAATAAAATTGCACAGGAGAGGAAAGAGTTGAAGTTCTCAAAAAAAGAAAAAAGAAAAGAGAGAAACAGGAGCAGAAAGGCTATTTTCCTGAGCTGAACGACACACTTTTCTCTTTTCTCTCTACATTGAACCACAGTTTGTTTTCCAGAGCTTAACAAAGACATCCTACGTCAAATTTTCCTACGCTCCTGAATGCATCAGGCTCAGATTCCACCTTATGATCAGATTTGAGATGTGTGCAGTAACAGTGATGGAGCTGGCACGAACCGTCTTATCTGTGTCGACTGAGGTTTAGTTGTGTTGACGTAAGGAGCTGCACCAAGCTAAACGCACATTTAATGAAGTTCTGTTTGGGTTCAGAGTTTAAGTCGAACATAGGGAGACGTTAAATTAACAGAAGTAGAGAAACAGCACAATGACTTTCAGATTAAGTCAGGCCCCAGCTTTCATCTTACAATATTTTAATATAATATTATAATTTACATTTTCTGTCAAGTGCACAAACAAAACCAATGTACAGGATGTCCATGAAGCCTCTTTACAATTCAAAAAATATATTACAAAGGCAATTGACGAGATATCTTAATCAGATTTGTTCTATGTACTCAGTAGTTATTCGAGTTTTTAATCACTTTGCATGTGTGTATTTCAGGTATCTTGTTAATAAAAGAGGAACTGTTAAATGAACCCCCCAATATGGCTACTCCTCAAGAAAAGGCACAATGTGTGTCATGGTTTACTGAAACAAAATTAGATATGTAGACCCAGAGAAACTACAGAGCTAAGTACGGAAGAGATCCATCATGACATCCGTCAATTTGAGCATGACACAAGAAATTTTTGTTGGATAAAGGGAGGGGTGGACGACTTAGACCATCAGTGTTTTCCTCTGATGTTTTCAGTCAAAACTTTTGGCATTCTCATACAAAATGATTTCTCCCATTAAAGTAGTTAAAAAAATCAATATCTACTCCCCATTTTGTAACAATTTCCACATATTTGTCTGTTTATTTGCTTTGGTAAAAATATTTTTTAAATTGTAAAGAGACTTGATGGACACTATGTACATCTCTTAACATCTCACTAAACTACATTTGGGCTGTGCATAGTCTATTTGTACAAAGTTAAAGCTCCGTACATTCTGCCGAAACTCATCAACTCTTGCAGCTGGCGCCTTTAAATCAGTGGATTTATCATGATGTGAAAATGTGAGAGTTCAAAAAACATATGAGAGGATGATAAGAATCAGATCCTGATCCTGCCATAAAAAAATACTGACATATTTTGACCATATCCCCCCCTACTGGAGAACATTTTCCTTGGTCAGAAGCAGAGTTTGCTGATATTTATGCTGCACGTAACACTGCAGAAAACTGACCTCTTATCTTCTGGTATCAAGAGACAACTGTGGGACAGGTGAGTTATTTTTTATAGGAGTGGGATTTTTCAAAGAAGAAAAGAAAGAGAAGTCTTCTTGCTTTTTGTTTGTCACTCATCTACTAAAACAAAAAGCGAGTTTCCTTCGAGCCACGTGTTTAAGGACTCTGCTTTTGACCCTCTCGTGATGACATAACAGCAGCGTACCCTCAGGCGATGTGCATGCCTGTCTGTGTTCATGCTTTCACTGTTATCACCTGAGACACATTCCTGCTGTTCAACCACCCAGAGGGAAAAAGACCAGTTTCCACGTTTACGCAAACACACGTCAAATCATAGTCGCAAACACACCCAAACTAACACCGCTGTGAGCCTGTTATTGGACGAGAGACGGGGTCGCCAATCCATCACTGAGCAAATGATGGTCAGAATTTAGATAACACGTTGAAAAAAAATCACAATTTAAAAATTAGATAAACCTCTGACTGGTTTCTCAGATTGTTTCCTGTTCATAAAACAGGAAGCTGAATTGTCATAAACACACACACAGCTCTTTTGGGAGTGTGTGTAATTGAATTAAGTGCACCATGCATCAGCTGTTCATCTGAGCTTTAAGAAGAATTATCGGCTTAGCCTCTCCTCCCTCACCTCTCTCCCCCTTTCTCTGTGCTCATTCACCTCTTTTCCTCCCTACTTTCCTCTCCTCTTTTCTGACTATTCCTTCCTCTGATGGAGAGATTGAACTGGTGAGACGTTTAAGGTCTGGCGATAAAAATATCAGCTGTTAGTGAAACTTCAGAGGCAGAAACGTCAGCAGCTGAGCAGGAAATTGTCAAGTCATTCGTATTGATCAACGGTCCAATCAATCCTGAGCTCATCAATGCTGGGATGAGGTTTTTATTACACTTTGAGTCCAGGTTTTGCCGTCCTGTTTGCGTGCAGCATTAGCTGACTGATAAACTTCATTCTTATGCTGTCTTATTTTCAATTCTTTTCTCTCCCATGGCAAAGGCCTCACGTCACTGTTGCCATGCCAATACAGGTATTAATCCCTGGGGTGGATTGGGGGGGGTCATGGAACAGTAGATGCAGACACACAGCTGCTGTTGGACCAAAAACAAAGCTGATTTTTGTGTTTTAAAGGGTTAATCTGCATAAATTTGGCATTTCTCATCTCAAGAACTCTTCTTCTCCTCCTTTTTCAGGCAGCATTAGTCAAATTCAGAGTATCCACGCCCTCTGCAAGGAATTATTAATCAACTGCTAAGTCAGACTTCTTGTTTCTTTCTAAAAGGATTAACACAAAGCACCTTTAATGACCCAAAGTCAGGTTTTCCTTCCTCCACTTCATTTCTCTGTCTCTCTTTCGAAGCAGAGCCGTGTGGGTTTGATTCATGTGTCTGGCCTGCCAGTCTGCGGACCTTTGACCTCATAATCCGGGCTGTATTTATTTGTGTTTTTTAGCCTCAAAGATGGAGATTTGCACCAACAGAGTGAGAGAGAAAGAGAGAGAGAGAGAAAGAGACAGGGAGGACTGGGACAACAATGATGTTGAAATGGAGAAATGAGGAAGCGATCGCACTCGTCTAGCAGAAGCAGACATCCCTGCATCATCTCTGCTGTACGACCCACTCTGAAACTCTACACGAGAAACACACTTCCTCTTATCAGCTGCAGCCAATCACGAGACTCCAGAAATTAATGGGAAAAAAGGAGACGACAGTGAAAGACAAAGAACGACAGAATGAGGCAACACACAGGCCTTTCTCTGCACTCCCACGTCACAGTACCTCATATGAAAAGCCCTCTGTCTGTGTGAGTAAGTGTGAGCGTGTGTCCTTCTCTGTCTGTGTAAGCTCTGAATGAAACATCAACACCAAATTTGACGACTCCTGATTGATGAAACAGTGTTTGAGTCCAGCTCAGGCTTTGAACATCCCACTCAGGACCAAAACAGATGATTTGTGATCATTATAATACGTAAACAATGTTAGGTTGACACACCGGAGCTTAGTCCTGATCTGAGAGGATTACTTCGGTACAGTTGGCCTGCTTTCTCAACTTCCTTCAGCACCAAACTCTCAGGTCAGAGACGAGCTCAGGAGCCTCAAGCTAAACACAAACACACCTCAGGGTTTGAGAGACAGCTCACTTCAAACTGCGACTACTCACTACAACATAATTTAATTTAATTCAAGTCAATGTTTTTGTTTTAACTGAGGCTGATCTGATGATCCTTTAAAAATCCTCCTGAGACAATCTTAATTGTCATGCAGTAAATGAAACAATATCTTTAATCTCTCTTATAAACACATTTTATCTACATGTTTTTACAGGAGATACTGGAGCGTGTTTTAATCCTCAAAGCCCCTCAAACAGTATCACAGGCACAATCTTTAATCCTTTAGTTTTAATTTTTTTTTAATTTTTAATCTTTTGTTGACTTATTTTTCTGATGGCATTTATTTTCATCTTTGGGTTGTTTTGAGCATTTCTATATTGTTAGATTCTCCTCTGTTAATTTTGTGGTTTTATGTTGTCCTCCATCCATTTTTCTTCTATTTTCATTTTTATTGTGCAAAGCACTTTGTAACTTTGTTTTGAGAAGTCCTTTCTAAACAAACTTCAGTATTATTATTGTTATTGCAATGTGAACTAAATAACTTCTGCTGTAACATTAATCCCCAGCAGTAGTGTCCTTTTTAGTAGTGACTCTCAATCATAGCCTCCAATTTTTGTGACAGCATCATTAACTCATTTAGACTGAATGGAACTTTTACATGTATATGAAATATTAATATCAGGCTGGATGGGATGTGCAGGTAATTTCAGAAGGTGTCATAATTTTCAAGATGTGACTGATTCTTTTGGTACAATAAGCATAAAAGAAGCAAATGATCCATCCATTCATTTTCTTTACCACTCATCTAATTCAGGGTCATCATTGCAGAAACTGAAATCAAAGCGAGTGTTTATTTTTTCCTACTCCTCCTTACTTCCAACTTCTGTACTGTGTAAGAGCAACGGTAACACTGAATTTCCCTCTGGGATTAATAAAGTATTTCTGATTCTGATTTTATTTTTAGTAAAAACTGTCTTATTAGATTTAATACAGCCACATTTCCCTGACAAGTCCAAAAAACATGTCTTATATCAAGATATTTAAAGACAAAAAAAATGATGGTTCCTGAATTGTTTGAAAAATAAAAATACTTCCAATGGGGTCGGAAAAAATGTGCTTATTTAGCTTCGAGTACACCTGGCAGGATGTACCTACCGGCATCGAACCCAGCCTTCAAAATAAAAGCCCCACCAAGTGTCAACAATAAAGAATCAAAAGAACAAACAAAGCAGTAGAAATAAAAATGAAACAAAAACATCACAAACTAGATAGTAGTGGCTTCTAATGCCAAATGACTCATGCATGGGTCATATTCTATAACTCTGTTCATATTTCAAGAAACTTGACTTTTTTAACATCATTGGAAGATTTTAAAGCAATTCAGGTGTCTTTTTTTTAAGTATCTTAAAATAATTTATTTTTCGGGACTTGTCAGGTGAATACAGCATGTGGCTCATAGTAAGTCATCTTTTATCAAATATGACATAATAACTTGCTTAGAGTTCAGGTGTATAGTCATTGACATGATTTATCATCTCCTCATTCTCTACTCACATTTCCTGTTTTCCTGTTTAAAAGAAAATCAGAAAAGAAAAAAATTAAACAAAAAGGATCTGAATAAAATGAAAGAAAACATCCATGTTGGTCAAGAGTCCCTTTAAGTTTTAATTTTTCCCTTGTTTCACAATTCTTCTTCATTCATCCATCAAATGAACCCTTCCACAAATCTACCTACAAGTACAAATAAAATAACCAAACCAAACAGAAAAGCTGTTGAATATGACACACTGTACTTTTAGAGACTAACAGCACCAGTTACTGAGGAAAAAAGTGGTCCTACTCCCCTCAAACTAACTCCAAATCAAAGTTTGTCTCCAGTTTCTTTTCATCACTTCTGTGAGAAAAAATGACTCATGGCAGGGCCACATCTGCACAAAGGTCTGAAAAAACCTGATGGTTTTGGGGCAGATCCAGCTTATGGCAGATCGTCTCTGTGGCAGGCTAAAAAGCAAAGAGCAATGAAGCGAACAGTGAGTGTCCTGCTGGATGTTTTGAGACTCTTTAATGAGCAACATTACTCAAGGATCGGTCTCGTTCTTGTCACCGGGGGACATCTGAATAGACTTTTGACCCCGTTTCTCTCTTTGTGCCCGTTGCCGGGAGAGATGGCCTTCTACATTATGGGAATGAAAGGGCTAATATATGAACACCTCCTCCTGGTCCCTCCGTCCTCTTAATGTACAGCAGTAATGTAAGCTCCCAGGCCCATCGATGAGGAGCTGATTCATTAATGAGGAGTTGCTGGAGTTTAATTCAGGCCTCGTATGGCAGCCTGTTTGACCCAGATCACTGGCTTCATTAAATAAGCAGGAGTAAATATAGTTTTAAAGATGTTTGAAAAAGAGGAGGGAAGGAGAGAGGGCGGATGATCAGGACTCTTATCACTTTCCTTCTACTCCTCTGTTCTTGATGCTTTGAAGATGAACTTGTGGGAAAAGCTTCTGTTCTCGCTCCGTCTGCCCTCTTGTCCCTGCATTGTCTAATGAGTCCCTTTGCACACAGACACAATAAGAACAATGCATGCAGCAGCAACAATATTATTATGCACAGACACCCACACAGGGACAATATGCTGCACACAATACAGATAAAGGCGTTACACGTGCACACAAAGGAGGAGCAGAGACCAGCTCAGAGTTTATCTGCCATTTATCACACACACACACAAACACACACCCTGTCCGTTTGTCTGTCCTCTTTGGTTCTGCTCTGTATCTTGTCTTTCTCAGGGTCCCTGTGCCTGTGCCAAGGCTTCAACAACACCCCCAACTCCCCCAAACCCCAACCCAGCTCAGCTCAGCACGGCTCTGCTCAGCTGAGCCGTCCCTTTTGTTTGTCTGTCTGGAATTCAGCCCCTGTGGCTGAGGGGGCCTGAGTGAGGGACCAAACACACACTTCACAGCATCGGATGGTGGCCACAGCACTGTCCTGCATGCACTTACACACACAAACACACACAAACACACTCTCCCCTTTTGTGCACAAACACAATATTGGATAGTGGCCGACAGAAATCTCCTGTTCCCAAAGTTACAGCAGGCTTTGATGGGGCCCTGCATAGTACAGCAGATTATCCAACAGCTCGCACTGCAGGAGAGAGAGCACACACAAAACAGCTGCTGAGTACATTTAGGAAGCGCTGAAGACAGTAGAGCAAACAGCAGAAGTCAAGCACGATATCATCGAATCAGTTTTCTTTATTTCAGGAACTACTGTGCAGCCTTCAGGGGCAATAGTGAAAGTCTGACAACAGACGGTCTTCTACAAAACTTTCAGACAATCAAACCCAAAGGCAGATAAGTAAACAAACTTTAATGAGCTGTGTACAGAGGGTTAAGCTTTACATTTACAGAACTTCTCTGTAAATCCGAGAAGTTAAAAAACGCTTTGGGTCCATCTGACTATCTCTTTTCTCTATCCACACACACTGTTTGTTATAAAACCTGCAGGTTTTGCCCATATACGGGCATGGCTGATTTGACTTACAGGTGGACACCCTGTAGCTGCCCTTAAAGAGGGCATGCGATGCAGCATCCTTTACATCGGAATATGTCTGCTTAATGTTTGCAGACCTTCTGTTGCTCTCAATTGAAGATAGAAGGTTGTTTGATTATCTTATTTACTCGTTTCTTCTCTTTTGCAAGACAAAAAAAAACTCTGTACACCAAATCCAACCAGAGTGACTTCTTACATCCACATTGGCTCTCTGACGATCCAACACCAGCATCTTTTCTTCTGCTCTAGTTATTAGTGTGTAAAATGAACCTGAGCAGTGGAACGTTACCATCCTCCCTGGAAACTTGAAGTTTTCAAAACACGGAACCCTCACTGTTTCTATGTTCAGAGTCAGGAGACATGGTGTCGAGCAGAGAGAACAGAGTGATGATCGTACAGCTAAAACCATAACACAACCCCCGGGGAGAGCGGGGAGGAAAGTGGGACACAGAGCTATAGACAGCAAAGAGAAAGAAAATAAAAGAGTGAAATAAAAAAAGGGAGAAAAATGAGGGTTGAGGAAATCTGAGGCAGAACAGTGAAGACATGAAGAGGAAGTGATGTTCAGTCTGCAGGCAGAGGAGAAGAATGATGAAGATGGGGTTATGTGATGCCAAAGTCATTAGCTAATCAAAAAGTTATAAATCTGTCTGAGATTATAGAATAAATTTGGTTGTGGTACAGAGAGACAAACAAAGAGAGACAGCATCCCCTGGCAACATGCTGCACACCCTCAACTAAACACAGTATTGCTGACAGGACAGGACTGCAACTGGCAGCTTAAGCACTACACTATGCTGCAAAATGCACACACACACACACACATACACACACACACACAGACAAACATAGACACACACACAAACACACACACCTAATAAAACTGTGGTCTTAGCTTGACCAGGAAATAAAAAAGGATCGGAGGGAAACGATTGCCATCAACCACGAGGTGTGTTTTCCCACAGACGGACAACAATGCAGACACACAGATGTAAAAATAACTCTCCATCAGCCGGTTCCAGCTCTATTAGATAAGAGTGAATAGTTTATCGGGTGGCGATAACACTGACAGGATGTTTACTGTGACGTCAGCTGAAGTATGGCCTGTCACATTAGTTCATTTCTCATGAAGTTAAAACAGTTAAATATTAAAATCAGTTATTCTCTGATTATTTTATGTCTCAATTCTCAGTGCTTTGTACATAGCTTGTCCCAGTTATTCTGTGCTTCTAAAATATTTTATTAAGTATTTAATACTTATTTTAAAGTCACTGTGAGGATCTGGAATACGTCTCATTTCTAGATATATGCCTGATCGTAATCAACGATTTAAAATGAGATTAGCAGTGCCAAAATAGTTTAGCTCTAAATGCAGTATCCCTTTCGGGGTAGAGTGAAAGTCACTCACAGTGCCTTTAGATGTACTTTTGTTATGATATTGTCATTTATTGTGAATAAGGGCCACTGTAATAACTGAATTTCCCCCAGGGATAATAAAATATTTCTGATTCTAATGAACCGTGGAGGTGATATAGATCTGATCAAACTAAAATGAGTTTGGGGCTTTTTTCAGACATATTTTGAGTAATCTGTGTGTCCAAAAGCTCTGGATTTTCTCAAATATTAGTTAACTGAAGTGAAACTTCTCTTGAGATTAAACCAAACTGAAGTAAGCAGCTTCTAATTCCACCAAAAAACTTGTTGTGGAAAACTTTAACTTTCTTTACTTTTAGCTGGACTCAGATTGGTAACTGTCTTTACGTTATGTTTTTCTCTGATATTTTGAGACTAGGGATGGGTATTTGAGGCAAAACTGATCACTGCTTACTAATCGCTGCTTATTCACATAGCTCTCCACCCCCATGTAGGCACAAGATAGCCATTTATTAATAATGCAATGTTGTTGCAAGTTGAATATATTATATAAAAATGGATATGTTTTCAGTGTATATCTCAGTTTTACCTGAAGAGTTTGCACATAACCTATTTTTTTTTATTTGTTCTTTTGTAGAAGTTTCTTTAAAGATTTTTGTTGCTCTCTGAATCTCAGTGCTGCATCTGTTTACTGGCAACCAGCACCGATTCTTTCTTGTGTTATTATGGATGTTTTTTTTGTTGTATAATGGAAGGAATAAAGCCGCTTTCTGACACCCTGAAACCACCATCTGGTGGTTTTATCACATTATAACCAGGGGCTGGTATGAACAGAATAAAAACTACATATTTAAGATAAAAGTCAGATGAACTATTCAACTTTGACTTTCTCTCATCATGTTTGGGATTAAAAGTAAAGATTAAAAAGACGCTGGACGACACTATGACAGATGTGTTAATACTGTGCCATGTGTTAATTGCAGAGAAACAACCATCACTGCTTAAAAAAGGGACTAAAGGGTCAGAAGAGGCGTTTAAGCAGATCACTGGAGGATTGTGAAGCAGGATGTGAGCTGACTCTAAGAACAGATAGAAAAGAGATGTTTGAGAGTCTGCATCATCTTCTTCTTATTCAGTCGTTATGATACTTCAATATTTATTCCTCTGTTTTCTTTTTTTGTTTATGAGAGCACAGAGTGATAAATCTGCACTCAACCTCAGTATCTAGGCCAGGTGGACTAACACCGGACCACACAGAGCCAGACACCATCAATAACCCAACTCTGTGTTATCAATCGAGTCGAAGCCTAGTTAGCTAACGAGCTGAGCATTCGTCAATAGGACAGCAGGAAGTGTGTGTGATGCAGTATCGATCTGGGTGTGAGGGAGTGTGTTTGGTGAAGAGGAGGTTCTGATAAAGAAGACCTGAACGCAGATAAGACCAGAGTTTGATCAGCAGTGGGAACAAAGAGGGAGTTGTACCAGCCGTGAGAAAAGAGAGACAAAATTTCGACAAGGTTAAAACAATCTGTGAGTGAAGAAGCGGCAGGGATGTGATCCCACGGAGGACGAAGCCACAAAACGTGTGACAGTTTAACATTAAGAGGTCTACATGGTGTACAGACAGATGATACAAGGACAGACGATGTGAGGATATAACTTTAAGACCTGGCTGAATAAACAACTCAAACTTCTAGTTTCATGAAAGCTTCATTTTCAACAAGGAGACTGCTTCATCTGATCCAGGCAACAAACAGAAACCTTATAACCACAGTTTAATCTGCTGAGTGAGTCAGACCAATTTTACAAAATATTTATCTCTGCTGTTTTTGTAAACACACACTTGGTCTCAAGAGTTTTATGTTTATGTTGGTAAAACTAAAGATGCTGCAACACAGCCACAATGATCATAAAAGCAACAAAACTGACTGCTTGAAAACATCCTGCAGGCCTGAGGCTTTGCTGCTTGCTAAGTTTTGTTTCATTAGATCACCCTCAGTGAACTAACATACACAGAAACAAATACACACACACACACACACACACACACACACACACACACACACACACACACACACACACACACACACACACACACACACACACAAACACACACACACACACACACAGCGACACAAATAGATGCAGCGGGTCAAGTTCAGACAGTTCTTAATCTCATTAAGACCCTGAATGCAACACAGGTAGTTTAAATATGACCCAGAGGATGACTAGACGAGCTCACAGTGATTTACACGCAAAGGTAACCCAGTTCTGGTGAGGATGAGTGGAGGAATGATGGTTATATCACGCAAAGACAAAGAAGTCTGCAAAAAACTTGAACTTTCAATGCTTCCTCCTGCACAACCAGGTCTAAATATTTAAGAAACATTTGTCTCAGCTCTGCTAGCAGCCACTAACAGATTCAGAAACACCGAGCTTCAAATAACAAGAGGTCAAAGTTCAGACAGCTACTGTTTAAGGGTCATTAGAGAAGCAAAACAACATGTGAGGATGCTACTGTACACAATGATGCAACACAGATGCAGATAAAGACACCAAACCTCAGACATCAGGTCAGGGTCATGTTTATGATGATTACTGAGTTACAGATGTTAAAGTGATATGCTTAAAAAGGGTGAGAGGGACGAAACACAAGAAAGTTAAAGGCCATGTAACAATATTTTCTCTTCTTCATTCTCCAACATGTTCATCAATTATCATCTTACTGAGATTCACTGAAGCACTCAGATACACAGTAAAGAGTTGCTCACCTTCTGTAGGCTGGTCGGGTTTAGTTGTGTTTTGTCAATGATCTTTATTGCAACCTGGGGAATGAAAGAAAGAAACGATGAAGCAAAAAGCAGAAAACGCATCAATTTCACAAACATAAGGGATTTAGTATGTTACTAAAACTTGATGTATATATGTACATATACACTTCTGAAAAGGCATTTCTTCTATTTTACACAAATTTGTACAGGACAACACTTTTCAGTTTTTTTCCTGTAAGTTTGTGCATTACTAAAATAAAAGTTTGTATTTTTTGAGATTCAAAATAAATAAGAATTTCATCTATAAAGCATCACAGGTGAGCTCAATGTGTTTTTTAGATAAAAAAATTAACTTACTGTTGCTAACAGAGTGAAAATCAAATATTAAACAGACAGCGAATTAGTACTCAAAGAAAAAGCACAAGGAAAGAAATAAAATTCTACAAAAAAGTGCTGCTGCAGAAGCAGCCAATCACACGTCAGCGTGTTTACATACTCACGGTGTCACAACTCAAACACTCTGGAGAATAAATGTGTTTTGACTTTGGTTTTAAAGTAGAGACAGGTGTGACGGAGCTCAGGTTAGCAGGTAGATAAAGCTCAAAGCAACATACTCAGATGTTGTACACTTGAAATTTGCATGAATGTAATGCTTATATAAATCAGGGAATAGAGAAGGAATCAAAAGTTTAAATTTGAAGAAAATGCATCACATTAAAAAACCAAGTCTGTTTTCTGTATTATGAGCTTTTTCATCTGGCAAATTGTAACGCTATCTGTCTTCATCAGACTGGAAGCTCTGTTGCATTGCAAAAAAAACTGAAATATATGCAAGTGTATCAATGCCAGTGTTATTTTTAGTATAAAAGTCTTATTTGACTTATTCTGAGCCACACTCACTTGGTAAGTCCAGAAAAAAAGTCTTATTTCAAGATATTAAGAGACAAAAGTACATTTTTCTTGCCCCATTCACAATTTTGTTTTACTATTTACAATCAATTCAATGTCATTTTTATCTCTTAATATCTTGAAATAAAACATTTTTACTGTACATGTCAGGTGAGTGTGGCTCATGTTAAGACAATTTCTACTAAAAATAAGAAATACACTTCTTAGATTTCATTAATTGCACTGTATGTAGGTTTGAGACTAAATAACATGTAAAGCTTCATCTTGAGCAGCATCTATGATTTTGTGTTCAAAAATCAAACCTCAACAGTGAGGAGAAAATGTTAAAAACAAACATGTTTACAGCAGTTGAAGATATCCATGGACGGGGGTTTATAAGAAGCTTAACAACATGTGGTGACCCGGTCATACTAATGCTGACACTTATGAACATCTTCTGTTTTATGTGAGTGAAACTGTCACATGACCGATCAGCAGCAGCAGCACAAAGTTTCTACTGAGAGGACGAGCAATCAGCTCAACAATAATGTAGGTCAGGGTTTTACGAGAAAAGAGACGACTGAGTAAACAGACCAGATAACCCCAGCACAACAGAAAAGTCCATCCGTGTGTGTTCTGAGATCAGAAAGTTTTGGATAGCTGTGAGCTCCCAAAATATGGTTGAAACTTTGCAGCCTTTTAAAACTCCATATTTGCTGAGGCATGTGGTATCGGTCTGTTCTAGCTAATAATCCTACCAGTCTACCTTTTTATCTATTATCATTCGAACACTCAGTATGTTGACTGTTAGTGCAGGCTCACCTCTCTGCCAGTCAGTATGTGTCGTGCCAGTTTGACCTTGGCGAAGTTGCCCTTGCCGATGGTTTTGAGCAGCCTGTAGTTTCCAATGTGTGGCTGCTCATCTGAGCACAAGGCGATGGAGTTACGACATCTGGCACCGAGGGATCGATTCGACCAGCTCGTGCCCTTCTCTGAGCGGCTGGCTGACAGGGAGGTATGCTGAAGAGACACAGAAGAAGAAAAACATCATCAGTCGTTTTAATATTTATACTGAGGGTCAGTTAAAACATTTTTCTCCACAGTGTTGATGTTGAACAGAAAGTCATTGTTTTTTAAACACAGAGGGGCTTGTATAACATATACATGGCATATTCAGCGGCTTCCACAAGAGAGCAATACAACTTGAAGCCCATTTTTCAGCGGCTTTAGGAAACAAATTGATGAATATTTTCAATCTTTAGCTATAAAGATAAAAAGTCGTACTTTTGGGGGTTTCTAGAAGTGAAAGAATACTACATAATATATTATATATATATAGGAGAGTTTCAGTCCTGCATCTACAGAACCATCAGACGGGTCTTAAAACACCTTGTGACTTGACTCTGGATCTGTGGTCATGTGATGCGGCCCTGCTTGTACCAGACACCCAAAGGTAGAAACCAGGCCACCTATGAGTCCCATCTGACCCCTCAGTCTGCATTCTTCTCATTCATTCAAGGATGTGACATGTGTTGCGACGTCATTTCACGTTGGCACATTGCTGGCACCTTTGGCTAGGACTGATTTCAAACTATTGCAAAAAGGAGCTCAGTATAAACAGTTTCCCAACTCCTCAGTGACATAATCAGGAGGCCAAAGCAGGTAAATAAGGAAACTAAATGAAGAATTAGAAATGAGAAAGGCTTCATCATCATATGCTTGGTAATCTATCTGCAAAACTTTCCAGATGAGGTGTTGTGCTTTTAAGATTCTCAACCGTAGCATCCTTTATCACCTCATTTTTCAGACGTCTGAGGATGGAAACCCTCAGCTTGACCCCACATGATCCCTTCAAGTCGACTGAGGTCTGAGGTCATGCAGCATAAACATCAAACTCTAATCCCTCCATCTGCAGTCCGCTAAGCACCAAGCGGAAACATAAATATCCCGCGGAAACAGACTGGCTTGAACTTTTCATCTCCAGCGGAGGTGACATGAGGAGTAAGGATAAAAAAGAACAGAGTCGTGCTCAGATACAACGTGCACAAAGACTCAAGAGGTACTTTCTTCAGTAAGTATGTTAAAAAAATGAGACATCCCATTAAAAAAAAAAAAAACTGTAATTCCCTCTCTCTAATCTGTCCTATTTCATGCCTTCACCCAGTTAATCAGTATGTTGTAAACAAGGCAGTGCCAGTTGTCAATGCTCCGTATGCACGAGGCCTCTCAGACTGAGGATGTTTTAAAGAGGGAATCAAGGAGACAGATACAGCTTGGAAAAAAGCTGTGGAACTCATGATGAGCCCTCAGCACAAGCACCTCTCTATCTCCACACTGTGAGAATCACACAGAGCAGCAAACAGATCAGGGAAGTGATAAAACCACATCACCTTGAAATGGACCTAGTGGGGTAAACAGCCAGATCACAAGATCTGAAGACTTTCCTGCTCATACACGGGAAAGTGCACAACATGTACAGTCGTTTAATGCCAATTAACAATGCCAAAACAGACTTGGACAACAGAGACCAGCGACACAGTTTTAAAGTCGCAGAGCAACAGTGCAGCAAATGTCAGCTCCATTTAAGAGGCAAAGCGTTAAACAAAGATTTCCATCTGCCCAGCTTCATATTGGGCCAATCACACCTTTCATTTTGAAGGGGCAGCTTTAAATACTGTAAAGGCAGCTTCATACTCTACTAGACACACATCTGAATTAAAGAACATCGATAGCAGTTTTTGTTGCTTGCAAATGATAACTGCAACTACTAAGATGAAGACAACTACGAAGACAGACTGGACATCTGGACAGACTATTAGGTTGTTGCTAAGATACACATCCGATGGTTGCAGCATAAAGAGGCCGTAAGGGGGCACCGGAATAGCCTTGCAGTCTTGGTTGCTCATCCCATGAAACTAGTCCTCAAGCAGGCAGCCTGGTTTCCCTCCTGTCACTTCCTACTCTGACCCTGTTTCCTGTTCTATCCACTGTCCTTTCTTCCAGATAAAGGCACAAAAAGCTCACCAAAATTGAGGTGTTTTGGTAATTAAATAAGTTCGACATGTCTTCGGAGGGTTTCATTTATGTCATTTTCTGAGACACCAGTATACCCTGCCTGCTGGTTTGGTTTCATGGCCCATGAAGGTGAACATCCAAGGTTCTGTCATATCTTTCTAAATAAAGGAATTAAAAGCCTAACGAATAACTTAAATTAAAAAAACTGCTTCTCATCATCTCACCTCTTCAGTTATTTTAAGCAAAGCTAGTAAACTTAGAACGATAAGCTTACACTGAGTTATCTTAACTCTGAGTACCCATCTGGCCCGGAGGACACAACGCCCATGATTTCCAAAAACAATGTGAAATGTGGACTCGTCTGACCACAGCACACTTTTCCACTTTGCGTCAGTCCATTTCAGATGAGCTCGGGCCCAGAGGAGGGCCCAGGATGTTGTTGATATATGGCTTTTACTTTGCATGGTAGTTTTAACTTGTACTTATAGATGTAGTGATGAACTGTGTTAGTTGACAATGGTTTTCTGAAATGTTCCTGAGCCACACATAGAATAGTAGCACATAGTAGCACACAGAGTGTGAATCATGGCTACTTAGCAATGAAGACACCAGCAAACATCCTTTATTTCCTCTTTAACTTACAGTCATCGCTCTCCATGATGCCAAACACTTAAACAAGGAATTTAAGGTTGACCCATGATTGCTTCTGAGCTTCAGACAGATGCAATACAAACACAACAGAAATCCATCTAGCATTTAATTTCCTCATGGCTATGGTTATGTTTTCCTTTATTCCACAGTCTTCATTTCCAACTCTTCCTCACCCCTTCCCCCCCAACATTCACCCCTTGTTCTCTCCCATCCCCCAGAGAAACCAATTTCCCTCCCATCCCTCCATTCTCTGCCCACCCTCTCTTTTTGTCTCGCACCCATATCTTCATTTTCAGCAACCTCACATCAATTTGAGCTCCATGAGGCCCTCCGTCTCCCCTCCCCCCGTCCCACATACACTCCTTTCAAGGAGGCCAGCCCATCGATTCACACACACTCCTTCTGATTACCATGCAGTTTCTTTCAGGAGGCTCCCTGTGTGTGTATGTGTGTGTGTGTGCGCGTATGTGTGTGTGTGTGTGTGTGTGTGTGTGTGTGTGCGTGTGCGTGTGCGTGTGCGTGTGTGTGTGTGTGTGTGTGTGCGTGTGTGTGTTGATCGAGGTGTGTTAGAATCTGAAATGCTGGCTGAGAGAGTAAAGAAGAGATATTTTAGTAAGGAGTGGGGGTTAAATCCCACATATTGTACATTTTGGGTGGCAACTTGTACAGAAGATAAATGAAGGCTGCTAGTGGGTCAGGTGTGTGCGTGTGTGTGTGTGTGTGTGTGTGTAAAGGGGGATTTACAGCGTCTGTTATTTGCACATTCAGCAAACCAGCAGCACCTTGTCCTTGCAAAGTAAATGAAATCGAATTCTTTGAACCAATCTCATGACTGTCTGCTCCTTATTGTTCAATTGGCTGAAGCTCACAGCTGACAGACGAGGCAGACATTGTGTTTTCATTTTAAAATCAATGTTTTAACATTGATTTTAACACATTGTCTGCCTCTGTCATTTTGTAATTTTATTTAAAATAGTGTTAGAATTTAAAAAAAAACAATGCAGGAGCATTTCGATGATATTTTTCTTGAAATTTTAAGCTATTGATGATGTTTAAAAAGAATTTCATGATAACATATATTACTTTAGGCTCATCTTTTCACATGAACCTACCATGTAAAATCCCAACTGTCTTCTCTCAAAAACATAAACCACGCTGCTTCTTTCATCCTTTAAAGTCTGCTGAGGTTGATCCCAATTGCAGCTTGACGTCATTTCAACGATAATGTGTCAAACATGTGACAGTCACTGTCAGGTGGCCCCAACATGAAACAATAAACCTGTCAACAACAGTAGCTTTATCATAGCTACATCACTTCCTTCAGACATTGAATAACCAGGTGAATGTTTTGTTACTCTTCTTTGAGTGTAATTTCAGCTGGTGACGCGCCTCTAACATTTCAAAACATTTCATTACATAAGAGGAAAACTTTCTAAAGTGACACATGAGTGATGTGAAATTCACACCTGCTCATGCATGTGCTGGTTACAGTCAGACAAAGTCTGACTGATCATGTTTTTCACTATGATTTTGAAGTTACAAAGCTGAAAATAAAAAGTTTTGTGTTTCCTCTTTCAATGTATTCACACTTAAACCAGCCACACACTAAATGGTTTTAAACCTGATTTATGGCCTGGTTTGCCTCCTGTACTGATCATTAACCGATTCTGGGCTCAATGTCACTGATTATATCTTCAAATAAATCTCAAGCTTGTGGAGACAATATGACTATATTAGCACATTGGAACCTCCCCAATCTGAAAACCAAAAAAGAAGAGCCGCTTGTGGTGGTTGTTACCCAGTACCGTTTCCACTTTTTCATGGCTGACGACAGAAATCTCCCTCCGTGTTTATCTTCTGAAGTCACGTTTGATCACGCGAGCTTTCATGTCTAGGGAGCTGTTATGACAAACATCAAGTATATCGTGTAGCGGTTGTCAGGAAGTGTTTACTGTGTGTTCAGATGATTGTAATTTAAAAAAGAGCAGCCTGAACTGTCTTCCTTGTGTTTATCTTTTTTTTTTTTTTATTTAAATGAGTTAAGCTCTAATGTCATCTAGTTCAGTGGTTCTCAGACGAGGGGCTGGGACACATTAATAGGGGGGTTGCTAAATGCTTTCCCAAATAAAAAAAAGTATTAACACTTGCATATTTCATCCATTATTGTAAAAATATAAACAGAAATATGGGTTTAATTCAACATCTAATTTTACCCGTTTTTGACGCTCGATTGATTTTGGAAACATAGCATTTGTGCATAAACGAGTCTAACCTTCTACCAAACTACTAAATGAGGTATCTTAGACCTTTTTTTTTGTCTGTTCTTTTTTCCTGTTTTGGAGTGACGTACTTGTGTATTCCCAAAGCAGGGGGTCTCCTGCGCAACTATTTTGGGAGTTTAGGGCTGAAAGGTTGGGGAACCTCTGATTTTGGTGTGTGGCTAGCTTTGTCTACATGTCATAAAAATGATGCCACTGGTCCCAACTTATTCCAATCCAGTCTGCAGCAACAAAGCAGTTAAATCTATGCCTGAAAGTGGAATGATTCACATCTTTCATACTGATTTCAACACAGAACTAGTGAGTTCTGATGTTGTCTAGTATGTAAACACAAGTTAAATATGCCTGTCAATTTTAAAAACTACCCAGTAGAGAAGAATATGTGTGAACAGCTAGCTTATATTCATGGTTGTGTTGTTTGTATGTCTGACAACCTTTATTTTTCCCACAGCAGATATCTTTCATCTGCTGTCTGCATGGGCGTACAGCTGAACAAAACTGCATATGGATGAGTAAAAAAAATGACACAAATCTTCTGACTTGATTTTGGAGCCTAATTTTGGCAGGTGATTCTGTTCATGATTTCAAAAACCTACAATCTTTTCAAAGAAAGAAGAAGAAAACTAATTTAAAATGTAAATAGGACTTTCTGACTTCCTTGCTCTGTTGTTGAGGTTTCAAATGAACTGGAAGAAAAAGTAGAGGACGGGGAGACAACAGCAACATCAACACTGACAGCCAGACAAAAACAAACATCTTTCCTAACAATAGACCACACCCTGCAGGAGGTGTCCTGCCGCTGCAGTCTGGATCAACTGTAAGTGAGAGTGTGTGTGAGTGGAGTGGTATAAGGGTGGAGCGGATGTGTGACGTTTGTCCCCAGCAGGCGAGTGGTGTAACCTTGAGCCATCCTCAGCCCCTGCCACACAAACACTGACCCACAGTGTCAGTCCAGTTTCCTCTTTCCCCCTCTCTTTCTCTCTCTGCTGTGGCTCTCGGCCTTGTGCTCTCACACAAACACACAAACAAACACACACCTTCTTTGTCACGTGTAACAGCAGACACTGTCTCAACAACACAACAGAAGACAACACAGAGATGAAATGTCGAGAGAGAAGAGGCGCGAGTTAACCTTCAGGCTCGGTTGATTTAACTTGACAACATCTCACTTTGATACCACGAGTTTGTTTCATGCCGTTTGAGTCGTTGTTCTAGTTTCTGCTGACAGACAGGAAGAAATATAACTATGGAAGCCCTCTCAACATGAGGATGTTCTGTTCATAAACTTTATTTACCACAAAGGGCGATTGAGCTTCAACAGTCTGTCAGACTGTGGTTAGGGATAGGGAGCTCTGGAGATCAGGAGATTAAATCCATTATTATGCTCCAGAGCAGTGGTTAAAGAGTACTTAAAGATCTATTTCTGGTCTCAATTAAGTAATAGAGGAAGTAAAGAGACATGGTTCTAAAACCTCAAACCTGTAGCTCGGACTAAAACACTTCACATCATTTTATCTACAAACATTGACCCTAAATTCAGTATTCTAAGCAACATGGTTTAAAAGTGTCAGTATCCCTCCATCCATCAGGATGACATGTCAAGAGCAGCAGGAAGTTACTCAAACTTATCCTGCGTCACTTCCTGTCCTGGAGACGGAGATGTCACCGCAGCAGATGCATCACATGTCCATACCAACATGTAGCAAGTGTTTCCTGTCAGGACACATCAGGAAGCAGAAGCTTGCAGAAAAAAATATACAAGCTGTCTGATGCTGGGAAGCTGAAGCTTCATTATTTTAGATTCTCACTTTTAAGACCTATCTTTCAACTAAAACATCCCAAAGTATGAGAAAACCTTCATCAAATGGTTTATTAACCACAAAGAACCATCCAAAAGCCCCATCATCACTATGTCTGGTTTACTTTCATAGGAAACAATCTTTCAAAGAGCAGATTTTATGACTATTAATGACACTTACCAGGAACAGAAGGAAACAAGTGTCGGGAATTGGGGGAGGAAAGAGAAATATCACTCTACTTTAATAAGAAAAATTAACATTTAAGAGCTGCTAACAGAAGTGAAATTCCTTTGGACTGAGTGGAAACAACATTTTGTTTCACAATGTGAATGATGAACACAGGTTTCTTTTTAACAAATGAGTAATAATTAAATAAAACATCATTAATGTTTATTCTTTCGTTTCTGACTATCAGAGCAACACAGCAGCTGAAAATCATTCTTCAGCTTCTGTTGGAAACATTTCAGTGTCCCCCCCAGACATCCTCAAACAGACAGACAGCATGACAGAGCTGCTCCTCTCACCAACATGTACAGTACGTCTATAAACTGTATATATTCTCAGAAAGTGTTTATCTTACTGGATCTCTGACTTCATCTTCTGTTCAAAAAGACAAACTTTACTAAAATGTTTCAGGACCTTCTCTCAAAGACGCATGTTTCTTCACATTACAGCCATGAAGTTTGCACTTTTCAACCTAAAAAAGTCGTGACTTCCTTTAACCACAGCGAGTGACGTCTCATAACTATTATTGCCAACACGAAGAAATAAAAGCATGTCTGTCAACGCAGCCCTCACTCCTCCTGTCAGACATTATCTGGCTCCAGTATGCAAAGTGAAACTGGATTCCTCATTCTGGACAGTGCTAGACAGCAAACACACACACACACACACACACACATACGCACACACGCAAGATGCCTTCTGTGAGCCTCTGGAGATGTGCCACATTGCTCAGCATATCACTCACTGCAGGCCTGTGATGATCAGAGCTGGCCGAGTAAAGGGTCAGATTTATTCTGTGTGGATCAACAGCAGAGGATTAAAGAGCTGACTCACTCCTTGGCTAGACTTCTCTCTCTCTCTCTCTCTCTCTCTCTCTCTCTCTCTCTGCAGACTGGTCCTCTTTCTCTCTGTAATGACCTGTTCCTGAAACGCTGTGTCACTGTAAGCTCTGGGATAGATTATTCAGTGTCCAAACAGAAATACACATGAACATAATTTACTACATCAGATTAAAATCTTTTCAACTGATGTTTCTTATGTTAAGGGTGAGATGTACAAGGACAGCAACATTCCTTATTTTACTGTCTGCGTTCAAGTTTGCTAATATCAAACCTGTACAATCTACTGGTTGCTTCTTGGGTTTTCAGATTACTGCGTCAGATTACGATCTTTGACTCAAGCCAGTGGTGCTCACTACACTCATTTTTTTTTACTGGATTTTAGCACTCATTTATTGCTCTAAATAATCTATAACCAAGACAAATCTGTTTTAATATTCACATTAACTTGAGTTAAAATGATAGTAGAGTTAGCTCAAACTCGTTGACCCATTCCCTATTCCCAATTTTGGCCCTACCTGCCCCAAAAATAGTCCTCCAGAGCGTTTTCAGAAGCAAATACCTAAAATACTTTTCAGATTGCAATAGTGTTATACCTTTAGGCTACTGGTGCATGGAAAATAAAAATCTGTGGAAATTATCTCACAATTTGTTTTTAATTGATTTAAAACATTGCCATACCTGAGTTTATTTGCTGCTGCACTCCCTGCCTTCATGCATGCAGATGAAAGAGAGGGGAGGTGTGCTCTCCCTGCCTCAGGCTTTTGCCATGTAGAAGGGTGGAGAGCTCCACAAACAGAGCCACACCATCAAGTATAACATATTGTATGCAAGTAAGTAATTTCTTCTGGCTTTATGCATTTAATCAGATGACAGAACAGTGGCTAGAGCAGGAAACATGGCTGCCAGGTCAAGGGCTTACCTCATAGGTGCGACCTAAACCACGAGTCCATATCTGCCCCCGAAATAATTCATTCTTTTGATAAGAGTAGACCTGCCTGAACAATGACAGTGGTTGGTTTGGTGTTATGGTTTGATCAGGTAACAGGTTCCAGCACAGAATATCCATGTTTGAAATTTCACCATCTTGTTGAAAATTCTTAAAAACAAAAACACTGAAATAACTTTTTTTGACTTACATGGTCTTGCAGCATGTTTCTGCTGATGTTTGCAACAGGAAACTAAAGACTACACTGTTAGAGGAAGTCATGACGAAAGAGTCGGCAGCACTTACTCAGCACTACATCTCTCTGTCACTCCTTATTTCGTTTTATTTCTCAAGTCATTTCAACCCTGAAACAAGAACTCAAATAAGAGACTCAAGCAACAAGTCAACACGTTTGCTGATCTCAAACACGTACTCAGATATTACAGAAAAGGAGAGGCAGCTGTTTCTCATGCAGCATTTCCTCTGGTTAACAAGAACGTTACGACACATGTATACACAGACCACATGGTCCACTTTATCACAAATGGCTCAGAGCAAACAATACAAAGCATGAAGCAATGCAGGTTCACGGAAAGTAACAGAAAACAATTCATTTGTCACCATCGCACTGCAGCTTCATAAATCCCTCCATGGAGAGCTCCACAGAGCTGACAGGGTCCTGACAATAGCTGCACACACACATGACAACACACTTTGAAGCAGGAAGAGCAGATAATGTACCTGCATGGCTTTAGCTGCAGCAGCTGAGGCCTGAGAGGACACAGGGTAAACTGACACCAGAGAAGCCGACAGCAGGAGAGCCCCTTACACGACGAGCACAAGAGTCCCACTGTGAGCGTCTAAGGGCCTTTTATTCCTTACTCCAGAGTGCGGGCTCGTTTATTTCTGATTGTGTGTGTGATATGTTTGTCTGCAGAGGTCTGTTGGCCTCTGTGAAGAGGGTCATTCTTCACATGGGCGCCCTAATTTGGAGGAACTCCACCTGGGTGACTCGAAGTTTGAATTTCAGAGAAACTATGTGCTGACAAAAACTTACAGCAGCAACAACCTATTAGAGCTTATAAACAATAGATTTAGCCTCTTTATCCTTCTTTAGGAAATGGAAACGGGCTCTAAGACTAAAGCTCAATTAATGTGCAGAGTGGCTGCAGAATAAAGATTTTATATCAATCTATAAATAAACTTCCCCTTATTTTACTGTCTTAAAAATTTTCTGATGACTTCAAAGTAGTTTTAGGTCTGCTTTAATGAGACGTGATTTTAAAGCTTGTAATACAATAGGACATGCCAACATTATGATGGAAAAGGGCACAAAGGGAACCTGAGGAAGTCTTGATCAGATTGTTCGGGTTTTTGCAAAGAAGCATTTGCATACTAATTCACATTGCAAATCAAACAAACACAAGTAACTGTGTTTGAGAAACAGTCACTCATCTCCAGACTGAGCCTGTGTGCCCAAAAAGAAACTTAAGTACCAAAGCTAAACTGTTACAGTTCAAACTGCAACAGTAACCATCTCTGAGGCTCCTCAGTCAGATTTTCAATTTTATATTTAGCAGTGAGCTGATGCAGAGTGTGGGACTTGGTTTCCTTAAGGATTTACATGTACACACACACCATTTCTTGATTAAAAATAGTCTCCTAATATATTTATTTCATAAAAAAGAAGAATAAGAAGCTGTTTGAAAAACGTGATGTAAAAAGCACAACAAAAAGAGAAAGTAAGGCAGTTCTTGTGTTACTAATCTGGGCGAGGAAATACCTAATTTCTCCAAAAACTCCCGCTGCTGTGCTCTTAAACAAGCCGTTTACAGGAAAGTCTGCCAAATCTCTTAAGCTCTTTTCCCAATACAGACCTGTTCCTCAGTCAGACTTGCAGATTTTGCTGCTGAATCTGCTAGAAGAGTTCCCCATCGCTCACACTGACATGTTTCACTGGAGTCACTTGGATATAGATTACTTGCTCATGGGCACTTGGGTAGTAAATGTTAAAGCTGAACAGATGGTAACTCAATCTCCACTCTGGGATTTAAGACGGACATTTCCATGTAACCGGCCCACTTCTATGACCTTTGAGCTACCGTTGCACCCAAAACTCCAAACACATTTCATTTGGTTTAAGCTGGTGGATTTACAGAACAGCACACAGCAGCGAAGCATTGTGTCTAATATCGGTCATCTAATATCAAGCCACCTATTTTTATACCAATCATGCACGGATCAGTCAGCCCAAGTGGACCAGATGATTAAAGCCCCGGAGCTGTTTATGACTGTATCTGATGTTTCTAGGTGAAACGTGTGCCAGCGGGGGCATCGTAGGTGGGTGCCAGCTTCAGGAAAACAAGTCAGGACGGAGTGCTTGTGAATCTTTCTCTTGTCCAGGGAACACAAAGCGCTGCTCTGCCCTGCGGTGGCAAACAGAAAGACATGCTAGCTTGTTGTACAAGTGTGCACAAGTATTAACCTTAAACCGTTTTCCTCTCACACATGGATGAAATCTTGTGACTCACCCCAAGCAAAACACTCAGTCCATCCCAACAACACAGGAACAAGAAGCACAGACGTATAGTTGGAGCATACCTGCTTATTACACATTACAGGAGCTTCACTTACTGTTACAGCTCTGTACTTAAAGCTTCACCAACCCATGGTTCATCCTCATTTCGCCTGGAGTCTACAATTACTACCCTGAATACGTCATGTGCACGTTATACCAGACAGCCAAAGGGACTCATCACTTCAAAGAAAACAGGCTTCCTTATTCCTCTAACCTTGACAAAACAATTGATCCCACATGAATACAAACAATAAAAACACAAAGAGACATGTATTTCATGTTCAGCATGACAAGAAAAGAGTTCAAAGCTCTTTAAAAAAAAAGCATGTTCAGCAGGTTACGCAAAGTTGTCCGAGTGGAAATCAGGACATAGATGTGAAGCTGATTTTTGGCATGATTTTGCAAACAATTATGAGTTTTTTACTTCAAAATAAGCAGTTACTTTTCTTTTTGTTTCTTCCTTAGACAAATGAGATCTGAATCGAGACAAAAAGACAACAGGAAAGAACAAATCTTGTCCTCAATCTGTAGCTGGATAAATGATCAAAACTCAGATCTATAAACACCAAACCTGCAGCTTTGTTTCGAAAATGCTTCCTTCAGTTAATCTAAATGAGAGCTGAACAGTTTCTTAAACAAAGAGGATAAATAAAGAGGATATAAAACTTTCACAACTAACACAGCCATGTGATCCACAGAGGTTGAATATGAGCTTTACCAACACTGTTTGGGTTTCCAGAAATCTTATATAATCAGTTCTTGATGTTTTAATGAGCAAAAGGGCACTTTTATTACGTTTATTGAAATTATGAGACTTTATGGGCCGTTATGTTTACAGTGAACAAAAACCGACAAGGCTATTTCTTTAATCCATGACCCATGGTTGAAAGTTTGTTGTGTGGATTAGTCATGCCACACACTCGTTGAGTTGTAGATCTTAACATAT
This sequence comes from Labroides dimidiatus, assembly GCA_030710495.1. Lineage (NCBI taxonomy): Eukaryota > Metazoa > Chordata > Actinopteri > Labriformes > Labridae > Labroides > Labroides dimidiatus. Next base: position 17,679,527 of record CM061154.1, read on the forward strand.
TTTGAAATTAAGGAAGTTTTGAGAAACGCCAAACCTTGGATCACACACTAAATGACACCACGAGACAGCTACAGTTGGGAGCAAAATTATTCAACCCCCCTGGTGTGTTGGGGTTTCAGGCAAAACATATTACTTTTAAGCTGTTTTAAGTCATGAGATCTGAAGAGATGTTAGGAGACTTAGATTGCAATAAATTAACAGTATTCATATGCTTCCAGGTTTGTGTGATCAGGGAATTGTAATGCTCTGACCTAGCCAAATATACCTAGGGTGTGTGGGGGGTTGAATAATTTTGCTCCCAACTGTAGATCACCATTTAACATTTGTGGATTCCGTAGACAAGATTTCACAAAAGCTTGAGTGATAAAACGAGACTTTAGAGGGTAAAGAAACACGTAGGTCGATCAATTTTGTCAGCCGTCCCTCCTGGCGTGTGTTTTGTTATGTAGTAAGAAGAGGAAAATGATCTGAGTGAATAACGCCAAAAGCTGCTCTTCTTTAAATTTTCCACTTGGGTTTGGTTTTGTTTAGATTAGTGGCTATGCTAGTGAGCTGTAACATCCAGGTAATGATGCTTCTCAGTCTGATCCTCTCATTGGTTATTCCGTCAGAGGCAGCCCGACCAGACGGCGTAAATATTAAACTGGATCAGGTATGCTGTCTGCTGGGGCAGTAAAACAGTCATATGACTTCCCCTCTGAGGATTATTTAGAAAAAATATAGGTTCATCGATCACTGGGGGAGACAATCTGTACCTAAGTCTCGCTTTAGATCATCTGGTGCGCAGCTAGCCTTAAAAACAGAACAGTTTGTCTTGAAGGAGTTAAAATTAAACACCAGGAGGAGATGTGAGCAGAGAAGAGACGTACTCCAGAGAACATGCAAACTGTGGCTACTGCTGTGAAATCTCTCATCGTCATGTCATGTGTGCTGTATTGATGTTATATCTCAACAAATAATGATAATGATCTCAGAGGATGTTGGGCTCTGGAGGATAGATGTCAAGTTGTGTAATGACGAGGCTGATCAGGAAGTTTAAAAAAAAGAATAAAAAAACACCTTGTTTACTTTCACATGGTAACAAGTGATACTCAGCAGCTCTTAAATATGTTCGAGCATAGCCCGCTGCTATGCTTCTGTGTTTGTTAAGGTGTCTTAGAGCTGTTGTGGTAGAAGGGGGTAGGAAGAGGTATCTGTGGGTACAAAGGACCCCCTGAAGTTTCCATGGTGAGGTTGCTAACAAGAGTGGCTTGTGACTGAGCATGCAGAGAAATCACACGGCTGTCTGCTCTTAGAAAACATTCCTGCGCTACCAGCTATTCATCACAATGCCCCGGAGTAAAGGGCAGCTTCATATTCAGATTTATTTAACATGAAGAGACAGAACTTCTGTGAATGCTTATGCGATGATAATTATTCCAACAGCTCTGCTTGGTGTTACGACTGCTGCAGATACTAATGAGAGAAGAGTTGGAAACTACAGCTTAACGTTGCCAACAATTAAAGCTACAAGAGAGAGATTTTCCACTGCTTTAAATGCTGATTGAAACTAGAATAATCTATATATAGCAGTGACACTTTTAAGAGTCCTACATTTGGGTTGAAGCTGTTGCACTAAACCAGTATTGATGGAAACCGTCCACTGAAAATATCATGTTGCTCAACTGTTTATAGTTGGGGGCAATAGACACTCCTTAGGCTGTATATCATTATTTACAAAATGAAGAAGAAGCAACAGTAAAAGAAGACAAGTAACCACCTTGCTAGTAGGAATGAGTCATGAATTTTTAATTTGAATAACTGTTTAATAATTAAAAATTGTATAGCTCAAGTGACTATTATATGATTTTGAAAATGTATTTTTCTCACTGTTTTTACCAGCCCCTGGTTTTAATGTCATATAACCACCAGACGATGTTTGTAGGGCATCTGAAAGAAGTTTTCTTTTTGCGATCAAATAACAAATCCAACATAAAACCATTGACTGTATAACATATGGACAGTCCACTGATCTCACTGTCTGTTTCTGTTACAGAGTTTTGAAGCTTATCATCAGCAGGAGCCATACAACTATATGACGCCCGTCTGTCAGTCAGCCAAGCTGTGCCTCTGATTGGGTACCTAGCAATCTTAATATCTTCTAAACTGCAGAGTTAGAAAACAATTCTTCCCCGAACAGTGTGTGTCGATAAAGAAATGAGCTATTCATACCCCAGCTGGTTCTTGAACCAGGCTGTAAACATATTTATTAATGCTGTACAAGTCCACTCTTTTGTCATAGTGTGTACGCGGGTTTCGATCTTTCTGCATCCAGCCTCAAGTGGATACTAGAGAAACTGCAGTGTGATGGACTTCATTGTGGCTTAATTTCTCATGACCAGAGCTCGCCACTTCACAAAAACATTCAAAAGAACATGAGAAAGCATAAATGCAGCACTGTGAGATTCAGAAGTAGAGGAAAAACAAATTTCTGCAGCACCAAAAAGCTCAAGAAGGAATTTCTTCAAGAAAGAAAAACAAAAATTGAGATTAAGTGCAAACTTTGCGAAGTATAACTAGATTTAACATAGATCAGATTTTTCTAGCTTACAACTTTGCACAGTCATTAAATGGATCTCTGACTCCTTAAGTCTTTCAGGTTGGCGAGGAATAATCAATGAATAGTTAGAAGTGACTATCAGATAGTATTTTCTGCTTGAAATGCCCATCCCTACCAGCTAGACAGTCTTTACTGCAGAGTGTGGCTACTCTTGTAGCATGAAGCACATGTCAGGAGATTACAGGTCAAAGTGAGGTCTTTAAAACCACAGAAAAGTTTTCCTCCCAACTTTCCTTTGGGGTTTTTTTGGACTTAAAAAAGAATGACATGGGTTTTTTAGACAACTAATAAAAGAGATGGTAAATTTTGGTTTAAATTGAAGTTTCTGTCATGGGTGATGCAGCTGATGATGTGTAAGTGAGTCAATTACATCAATTAGTAGTTGATCAAGTCACATTTCACCTTGCCATTCCTTGACTTGCCTGTATGTAATTGTTTTTTTTTTCTTCTTAGATATCCCAATTGATTTCATTATCACAAATGTTTAAGTTCACAGGTAAAAGTCTGATGTCGTGTCAGCCCTGTTTGGGTGTGGTCTGGCACAAACCATCTAACCATCCACCAGATGTCAAGATCAAGTAAGTCACAGGCTCTGCCACCTCAGTCCCAAAGAGTATAGACAATAAACACCTTGCTGTAAGAATCAGCAGGAGCCTGGTCAAAGTTACACATCAGGTTGTAGCATCTCTGTCACGTGAACAGCCAGGGCTGAACACGCATACAGTACATGCCCCCGAGCACATGAGCCTCATGTTTATGTATGATTTTCAAATGTTTTCTCACAGCTGCCACTCAAGACTTACATCACAGCTTGAAACTATGATTGGAGAATAGATTTCATGATTGCCCTCCTCCCCCCAGAAATTGCAAATATTCACAGAAGGTCAAAGTGACAGCCCTGGAGGGTCCTCACGGCAGACATCAGAAGCACAGATACATCAAGAACAGGGGTTAGAACACTGGGGACATACCCTTTTGAACTAATAGAAGGAAATAAGTCTGTATTTCTTCAGCTACTAAGGAAGAAGCTCACTGAGAAAGCTGGAATCAATAAGCTGAGGGATATTTCAGGCTGATGTAAGCTAGGTGCCCTTGAGGTAAAGGTGGGGATCCTCCTCACAGTCATGCTAGTAATGACAGAATGTGTTACAGAGAATTAGAGGCTTGCGCTCAGGCTTCTTACAGAAAAAAAAAAAATCAAAGGTTGCTTGAAAAAGAAATCAAGCTTTGAGGCTTTGAGTAGATGCTGCACCAGACAGGAAAAACAAAAAATTAGGCTAGCCTGACACAGCAGATTTGATGCCCACTAAGCTGCCTTTCACTGTTTCATTAAAGGGGGATTCAGATGAAGGGGGCAAGGGAAGGTAGGAAAGGATTAAGTGATATCATGGAGGTGGACATGCAAAGAAAGGAGGGAGGGTGCAGGGCAGGCTGGGTGTGGAGAGGGCTGGGTGGCCTTGCATCAGATGCATTTATTATTGATCAGCTGGAGTAGTCAGAAAAAAAAAACATGCGCACTGAAGACGCCGGTGGAGGTGAGAGTCTATGATGTTTTAAGCACTGATTGATGCAACCTGTGCATTTAGCAAGTGAATCAATAAACACACACAGCTCAAGACTCATCATGTCCATCCTGTGTGCTCAATCCAACCCGTCCTAAAAGAGCTAGGGGAGATTAGCGCGTCTGTGTCGGGTTGTTCTCTGCTCAGACTAATCTCAGGCCCTGAAGGTTCAGGGGTGGTATGATCATGTTCTTCAAAAGCATAATGACTGGGTAGTTTAAAGCTCAAGGTGAAAAACAGAGGACCTGTGTTTTAATTATCTACTTACATGGTCCGGGTTCCGCTCGTTTCCAGGCAGTGCCGTGCGTAAAGACATGTTTGTCCCTGAGTGTGCCTCGCCGTCCAACAGTGAAAAAAGTGGGGTTATGTTCACACTGGTATAAAAAACACTCCAGATTAGCCTGAGTCACAGGAAAACCACAGCTCCACTTCTCATACAATCTTCATTGTCAGGGTACTTGAAGGCAGCACAGATCACTGAGACAGTGATCCAGCTTAGATGGACACGTAAAAAACAAAGTGGTGAGCTACATGAACCTCATGTCTGTGTCTTGTTCTTGGTACCAACCCAGCTTCATCAACCCGTGAACGATCCCCCCACTTCTCTTTTCACTTTCCCCGATCCTTCCCAGACGTTATCGTACCATGTCTGCGCGATGTAACCGGATCATTAAACCAATCCCGGTGGTTTTACGTCCAGCTGAATCGTCTCATGGCGTGAAATGTCCAGAAACATAACCATGGAGACAACTTAAGAGGTTTAAAAAAAGGAAACAGTTGTGGTCTTCTTGCGTCCCTGTGACCACCGCGGGGAGAAAAAATGGGGGAATTTCTGTTTTCCTGTTGGAGATAATGGGATTTGGTGGCTCCCACGAAGACACGGTGACAGGAAAACACCAAGGAGCCGCCTCAAAAACAGCGACACGGGGAGAGGATAAGAGCTGTGGGGTTCAAATCAATGTATGAATCAAAGAAAGCGGTGGATGTTCAGCCTCATTGCCAGCCTCTGGTTCTTCCTCTCAGTCCAGTCCGCCCTTAGTTCCTCTCATTCGGTTTAAAAGCCAAGACTTAGGCGCTTTATTAAAAGTCACCGGCTCCGCCGGATAGTTGGTTAAAAAAAACTTAGCAGTGTGTCCTCTGTTTCTGTAAAATAACACCAGTTTCAGATGAAAACGATGAAAGAAAACGGGATCTCCCCCTCCACCTCCCAAGACTCACGGTGACAAGAGAAATAGGGAGGGCGAGTGACGTCAGCGATCATAACAGGCAGGGCTGCTGCGATCTCGACCGCGCACGCGCACAAACACGCGTTATTCTCGTGGTGCTTTCAGGTGCTGGTTGTAAATGTGACTCCCGAGACGAGGAAGTCGTGATTTGGAGTAAATACACAGAAAAACATGTAATATGTGAAAATTGTTGATCATAAATTGGCAGAAATATAAGGTATCTGTTATTCTCAAGACAAAATATCTTGAATTGTAACTTCATGATATAACAACATTTTAGTTTTCTACTATTAGATCAATTTCGCCCTCTGGTGGCTTAGATGTGGGCTAGCCATCCCAAAGTACAAAAAACTACCTTATCCTCGACAACAAGAAATAAAAAATAACTATATACGAAGAAGATGGTAACGGCGAGGAAATAATAATAATAATAATAATAATAATAATAATAATAATAATAATAATTAAGATAAGGATAGTAAGAACCATCAGAAAGCCAGTTGTTTTAGCAGCTAAAATGAAAGAAAGAAACAAAAGGCAAATGCAATGAATGAATAAAAAGGTGTAATGAAAACAAAAAAAAATACAAAATGTACACATTTGCATCAAACAAATTAAAAGGATAAGAGCAATCGGTAGGTAATAATACCTTCAATGTAACCTTAAAAGTGACAGTGGTATTTTTTTAATTCTGCAGCTCAAGATACACATATTTTACCATATACTAAACCTTAAAAAGAGAGATTTGTGAGAACCATCCAAAATGCAATGCTGCATGGTGGCACGATGACAAAGCTGTGAGTGAAACTGTCCTCAGGCTGTAATACGAAGGCAAAAGTCCAACTATCAACAAGTACAATCAATTCTGGAAAAACCACCCTCTACCATCAGCTTATATAACACAACCGCAGATCATCATACCACATGTGCATCACATCCAATTGATCCATTAAAAATTTAGTGAACTGTATTAGGTTTCCAGCTTTGGATTGTGGCCTTTTAAAATTAAATTATGCAATAAAATAGAGTCTGAAAACCCCAAGAGGTCTGATGACTATTGTTTTTGACTTTAAAACACTTCAATGAAAAAAGCATTGAATGGTCAATTGATGTGCATTATTCTGTGGTATAAACAGGATAGGAATATTACTTACTTTAGTTTGTTCATGATTTTGAATTTCAGGAATAAGAAATTCATTCATTCATTCATTCATTAATTTATTCATCTTCTATACCGCTTATCCTATTCAGGGTTGCGGGTGGCTGGAGGCTATCCCAGCTGACTTAGGGTGAGAGGCTGGGTACACCCTGGACTGGTCGCCAGTCAATCACAGGGCTGACATACAGAGACAGACAACCTTTAAAGAAAGTCATTTAAAGACAAAAACCTGTTGCTAAGACAGTATGCAGAAGTACCCCCATTTGTGGGAGCTATGGATGAATGAGAAGATAAAGGATAAATCAATAACACAAAAAGAACTAGCTGCTATTGCCTCATAAATTTCCCCTAACCATTATTGTGTAAGGTAACAAAAATCACTCATGACATCTTTTGTTCTCTTTCCCTGGTATGCACCTGAATACTTACCCTGGAAACTACCTTCATGCAAAAGTTAGAGAGACAAAATCTGATCAGGCTTTAAAGATGGCTCTCCATATTTATCACTTGGCTCTTCAGGTCTTTGCCAAATTAAAAAAATGCCAGTACAGTTGTTGATCTCAGGGTCGAACTTCTGAACTGTAACCTTAGATAGTTAGAGCCTGTGCATAACTTGGTGATACAGGTAAGGAGGTTAATGAACAAAAATCAGCAAAACATAGACCTATTTATCTTTCAGGGCTGACTCAGAGCCAAACATAACACAACTGCACTCCAAGCAGCACAGTTTTTATCACAATGATGTCAACAAAACAATAGTGCTGCAGTTACTTGTTTAAATGTTCTTTTGTGAGGAGCTTTAAAGATTTACACTTACAATGGAACATAAACGAATGTTCTGATTGTTACTATTTTGTGGTATTTATTTCCTCCATATCAGCTCATTTGGTGAAGACAATCCAGAAGATGATGGAGATTTTTATGTGAGGTTTGAAGCACAGTTAAAGACAGTGTTGCTGTAAATCCATGAAAACTTAAAGCACACAGGTATAAGTGCTAAATCATTCAAAAGCGAATGACCTAGACATATTCAGGGTTAATGTTAGGGAGTTTTATTTCAATAAATAACATTGTTTATAGATTTTTTGCTCTTGACCTGAAGCTCCCATGTTGATTTGTGATCAATAAATCCATGAAGGGTAAATGCTTGTCTTGATAAAGCAGCATATGCAAGTTTATCCCTACAATAATGTTACATTTAAAGAAAGTCACATTCTATTCCTTTGTTATATATGAATATAAGACATCTTCAGACATAGCTAAAACACACTCCTTCATTGTATTCATATATGAAGAGATAAACAGTCTTACCTGGACAGATCTGGACCTGTTGGAGCGAACCCAGGGCCTCATCCTTCAGGTGAGCCCTTACTTCCTGGCTTGAAATGAGACCCTCAGACTGAAAGGTTTATCTGGTATAAGCAGGAGAGCAACACAGATTCACTGTCATTCCTCGAAGAACAGACACACAGAGAGATTTAGCAACAGAGCTGAGTGTTGCAGCTGAAATGTCAGGAGAATCGATGCTGGAAAAACAAGCGAAGCAGCAGTCCATATTTCCATGGATTGCTGAGGCTGTTCTGAACACTGTGTGACAGAAAGCAGCAGCATCAAGAGCAACACAGTCCAGTCAGCTGTGCTTAAACCAATTAGAGGAAAAAAACACAGGACAAGGAAGCATCAATACATCTAATGGGCAATGCAAAAGGAAGGGAGGGGTCTGGTCTGCAGCAGTTTTGGTTTTAGGGGTGTTTGCATGCAAGTTTAACTAACAGTCAGTGGTTTGTGTTCACAGTGTGATCCTCAGAAAATCAACACAAGAAAACACTTATCTGTGTTGCTTCATACCTGTGAGGAATCATTCTTATTTCAACTAACATACCTTACAGCCACCTTTATAAACACACACTCTCACTCTCTCTCTCTCTCTCTCTTCTCTCTCTCTATCTCTCTCTCTCACCACTCACACACACACACACACACACACACACACACACACACACACACACACACACACACACACACACACACACACACACACGTATATCTATTTAGTACCAGGTTGGACCCCCTTTTGCCTTCAGAACTGCCTTAATCCTTCGTAGCATAGATTCAACAAGGTACTGGAAACATTCCTGAGAGAGTTTGGTCCATATTGACATGATAACATCATGCAGTTGCTGCAGATTTGTCGGCTGCACGTCCATGATGTGAATCTCCCGTTCCACCACATCCCAAAGGTGCTCTATTGGATTGAGATCTTATATAATTTATCTCAAATATAATTTACCTTTATAGCATCTTACCTCCATGTAATGTAACAGTCCCATCTTGTTTCAATTGACATAGAATTAAAAAATATGTAGGGATATCTATTTGTTTTAAACTTGAACTCATGGTTGTAAACTGACAGAGGGGGGTCTTGTTTTTTAACTTTAAGTTAAGCACCTGTTGACCAGCAGGAGGCAGTGTTGCATTAAAACTTAGACCATGATGCATCACCCCGCACAGCGACAATCATCAGCTTTCTTTGACCTTCATCGTCTCCTCAGAAATGTAAACGGGCAGATTAAGGTCAGACATCTTATGTGGACAGCAGAAATCAAAGTTGCCCTGACTATTGAGCGTGACATCCAGACGACGAAATGATGTTTGTTGTTGCTTCAAGGAGAGCAGAGCTAAATGGTCAGACAGTCAATGATAGGTTACAGATTTTGATGTGTAAACTTTTTCCGGAGGAGTAGCTGCTCTTCAGCTTAGTGTCAAATATTGTTGTGCTTTATAAATTCATGGTGATAGTTATCATGATGAATGCATTTTTTCTATAGTCTTTCACCTTCATTTATAACACGGAAACTCTCTTTGTCCAGTGGAGGAAAGTAAGTAACTTTACTCCGTGAAATTTATAATTTAATGCTGCATTTGTCCCCTTCTGTATGTTAACTTGAAAGACTAAACATTTTCTCCAATTAGTAAGAACAGTCAAAATGCCTCTGAACCTTTTGGTTTATGGCCTCCTTAAAAAAAGCAGCTAATACCTGCACGTTATAAGTGTATTAAATACATGATGAGAGAAATGTTTCTTCTTCTAACCATTTAAATGGTTTTCAGGAAAAAAAAGCAGCTACAGGTCAGAACACAAAGTAATAGTCGTAAAACTTAACTTAGGAGTGTGTTTATTGGGTGTACTCTTAGACGGTCTGTCTGTTTGTGTGTATGGTGTGAAACAAAGGAGCCATTTCTAATGAAGTTAAATTAAAAGCATGCACTGATTTTTATGCATGAAGCAAACATCAACTATAAAGTCAGAGTTCAACACGAACCGAATCGTTAATCTTCATATTAAACCTACAAATTCCCCATAATGTCATCATACTGGTCTCCAGCACACCTCAGTGAACTCAAAGCTATATAAATTCTGAAAATGTCTTTTAACTACAACAAAAATCTTTTTTTCCCCCACAAAATAAAACATTGAACACTTTTAACCCGTAATTTCACAAGAGTATTAAACTCTTTTTATGTCCTCTAATAACACTCTAGGGTTGAAATATTGTTGTTTCAAAGTCTTTCAATGAGTGCTTTATAAAAACACTTGATTGGATTTTACTTTTTGCAGTGTTTCATTGTTGTTTCATGCCTAAAGTGACTTGAAAGCTGATAAAAAAAAATGTAATAATGTTAATTTTAGTCCTTTCTCTGACCTACAAAGCTTTTTGGGAACTATATCTTCAAGGTTTCCCCTTTTTTCCCCCTTCCAGATAAATTGTTTGCTAGAAAGCAGCCTGCATGCATCCAAAATCATTAAAAGAAGTATAAGAGGCAGAGTAAAGAATGATTTCCTTTCACTTTTTGGTCTTGAATGTCCACGTGTAACACCAGGGTCAACAGAGACAGTGTGCTGTTAATAATTTAGTGTTTGAAGCACAAAAAACAGAGGCAGATTTTCTTCTTCCTCTTCTGTGCATCGAGTTGCAACACACAGTATGACCGTTTCCCATAGAGCCCAGTTCTGCTCTGGTTTTCTGCTTTTTAAGACGAGGGGGAGGTTTTTTTTTTGCTGCTGCTGCAAATGCTCACTCATAAAAAAAAGAATTTCAAAAAGATCAGAAATACAACAATCTAGACGTATATGAGGCGTTTAATGAGAACTTTTGATCCATGTAGTGTCTGGGCTTCTTTTGCAAAGTTTCTGCATGTAATCATGTTGCAAAGTTTAGGACTTTCATTCTGCATGTGTACATGCTTTTGTGTCTAATTACTACCTCCTCTGTGCTGTGCCTCATCACCCCCCACTGACTCTCTCTCTCTCTCTCTCTCTCTCTCCCTCTCTCTCTCTCTCTCTCTCTCTGTAACAGGGATCAGTGGCAGTGAATGAGCAGCTTGCCGTGTCACCATTAATACCACAAGGAGTCAGGGAGGGAGGAGGAGGAGGAGGAAGAGGGAGTCATTCAACTCTTATACCTCTGCAAACAAAGCAAAAGAAAGAGAGAAGGAGCAGGAGGAGAAAACAGTCATTTTTGAGAACTGAGCACCAGAAGCAAGAAGTGAGGCAAAGAAAGAGAATCACACTGAAGACACTGAAGACGGAGAAGGCTGTGGTACACATACACGTGTAGGAGGAGAAGAGGTCAGAGGGATAAAGACGAAGGGGTCCCTCTTCTCGGTAGGCTCCTTCTTCTGAGGGATTCACAGGTTTCTCTTCACCTGTTGCCCTGAAGAAAGACCACACTCTTCTCCACTTCTTCTTCAATCCTTCATTTAGTGGAGAGGACATCTGAGACGAGACAAAACAGAAAGAGGACAAACAGATTAAGAGAAGAAGAAGGACAAGAGGAGTTCAAGTCATGCAAAAAGGCAAGGCTTAAAGGGCATGTTCCCTTTTTGAATAATCTCTACTGTGTGTATGTGTGTGTGTGTGTGTGTTTTTATATATATATCTATATCTATATATATATATATATATATATATATATATATATATATATATATATATATATATATATATATATACATATATATATAAATGTGTGTGTGTGTGTGTGTGTGTGTGTGTGTGTGTGTGTGTGTGTGTGTGTGTGAAGTACCATTAGTTTAGGGAAATAAAAGGTAGAGGGTTCCTTTGAAATGATTTAAACTGCTGATGTGACAGTCATCACTCTGCAGCTCTGAGATTATGACGGCTAACTCAGTGGGTGTCATATTCTCCGTTAACAATAATTCATGAATCAGTGGCCTCAGGTTTGTCAGTAACATTCGATAAACTACCAAACAATGACAAAATAGTGTTTTACAATGAAATGATATTCAAGGTGAAGGTTTCCAATCCAGATTTATTTACAAAAGACATTTAAAAACAACACAAGTTGAACAGATTGTGGTGATTGCAATATAAAAACATAGAAATAAAGCAGGGAGGATGTGTTTGATATATTTTACTTTCATTTTTTATATCTTTTGTATCTTCATCTCTCTTCCTGCTATCCAAGTGGATAGCAATATGTGCACAGAGGCAGTCTGATTATCTACCGATTAGCTAAATGAAGTATCTTTACATTAAGCAGTGACATCTGTGAAGAAATCTATTAGAGTGTAAAGAAAGAGTAAGTTCCGTACTGTTCCGTACAGCAACACTTACCCCCCAGCAGTGAGTTAAGATGCTAAAAATAACTTTGTAGAAATAATTTATCTTCAGACTGATTGTCTATGGGGATGGTTTGATGGGTCAAATAGAGGTAACAGTCATTTTCATAAAAATCTAAAAAGTCCTCACAGGAGCTTTAAACCACATTTTTCATGGTTATATCTTCATCTTGTTTTCTTTTCTCATGATCATATTACTCTCAAAGATATCTTGATGATATAAAAAGTTAATGATGGAGTTCAATACTTTATTCCTCATAAATCTTGTTTTTTTTGACAATAGTAACCCCAGATTTCTGTAGTTTGATACATGATTAGTGCTGATTGATCTGACTGTGCAGGAGAGTGGTTGTAATTTCTGGTTCCTCTCGTATAGTTACAAAGCTTGTATGTATGCTAACTGAGCATGAATCATGTTAACATTTATATATTGGCTGCTGTGAACTACGCACTGAAATTTTGGCCACCATTAATTTTAAGCCGAAAATGGCCCAAAATAACATTTTCAGGGTTTCAGCTGGAAGACTTTTATCACCAAAACAATATGGCTGAAGCAGTATGTCGCTATAACACAAGCAAAAACTGTGGCCAGCACACTCTTGTCTGGATAAGGCAGACATATTTCAAAATATCTGAAAAAAA
>CM061154.1:17697357-17802357 GCA_030710495.1 Labroides dimidiatus
TAATGTTTATCGTCCACTGAAGCAGAGCGAAGAGCTCATCTGTCTGTGTTTTAATGGTCGGGTTAATTCAGAGACAAATACCACAATATTGAACCTGTCACTTTAAATCCCCCTCTGACCTTTAACCTTTATGATCTGTCTAAATGCAAATGAGATGAGTTGAGGGGTTGCTATTAGTCATGTGGCCTTTTATAGGACAGACTGTCGAACACCAATTACCCTAGTAATCAGATTAGTTTGTTTCAGAGTTCCTTGATGCTCTTTAAGTTTTTTTTTTTTTCAGAGGGTAAATTATTGACAAAAAACAAGCTTTTTTATTTTAACATAATGAATAAAACAAGTTTATATTTTAAGGCTGGATCGCAACACCAGCAGAGGGCAGACCTATACCTGCAGCACACCTCTCACCTGCAGACAGATAATATTCAGTCTACTTACAGAGCTCAGAGAGAGAGCCTGTATAATTTGTAGTTAACCCACACAGTGATGATAACATGAGACCACAAAGCTGTCATCATGAATTGAAGCATATTATTATACTAATCTGCAACAAAGAGACATAAAACCCCCATCTTGAGCTGCTTTTCTTTTTCTTTTAAGAGCTTAAAGAAAATGCTACACTACACTAGATAACATGAAATTATGGAGAAAAACAGGCATGTTTTACAGCCTGTACCTTTACCTTAGAGGGTTATTTTCTCTGTATCTCCTCTGAGTGTGTATTACTACCTTTGCAAACAGGAGTTACGCAGCAGGTGTAAGTGAATACCAGGCTCATGTTTGTCCTGAATTATTAAAGTGAAGAAAGAGATGATGAGAACACGCAGCGACCACAGGCAGCATGGACATTACATCACTGCTATGCTCACACCTCACTAACAGAGTGGGGCCTGACTGCAACATGTCCAAAGAAAAGGAAGTCAGTTTGTCAGGACACTGCTTCAAGGAAAAAACCTTCATGATCACACATTTAACACCGCAAAATAGGAAGTTAGTGATCTGAAAAACATGTCAAGTTGTTCAATAAACAGGCATTACCTTTGTATGAGACATACATTTAAAACACACCCTGACATTGATGGATCAAAAGTAAGACAGCTCGATAAAAACACAAGGTGCATGGTAATTGAATTGTCCTTTTAAGTGTCCTTTTTTGAGGAATATCTTTTATCTTCCTGGCATCATTAAAAAAACATTTGTTGAGAGTCATCAGCAGACAAACTAAGCATGAACTCCTTAAGTAACCGATTCATAAAAGAAAATTGAATAGTTCTTCTCTCATAATGTATTCACTTTCATTGTTTTTAACAGCCCCTGGTTGTAATGTGATAAAACCACCAATCCTTGTTTGTAGTGCATCTGAAAGCTTTTTTGCCATTTAATAAAAACTTCCATAATAAAAGGAGAGAGCATCTGTGAGATTCAGAGTTGAAGAAAAACACAGACTTCTGGTGCATCAATAAATTCTAATTAAAACTGTTTTGTGCAAAATCAGGTATGTACAGGTAAAACTAGAATATACTAGAATATGAGATCATAACAATTCATTTAGCATATTTAACGTGCCAAAAATAACTTTGCACAATCATTAAATGGATTTCTATCTCCTATGTCTGCAAAGGGGGGCAGGAAACCATTTGAATAATTTGTGAATAATAAGCAATGGTTATCCAACAGTATTTGTGCCGGAAATGCACATTCCTAAAATAAATGTATTGCATTATGCACATTCTCTCCCTAAAACTAGAAGACCTGTATATGTTTCTTAAACATTTACCAGTCGCTGGTGTTACCCAAGGCACTTATCATTTAATAAAGACAAAAACCTATTAGATCAAAGAGCAACTCTAGATTTCCTGGCAACAAAGTCGATGTTAAAATATTTTCTACCTACTCTTTTTGAGAACCAGTGGGTCATGAATTATTGTGGCTTTCTCAGTTTGATGTGGCGTCTGGCTAGTTGCCTTCAGGCTGAATTCAACCTTTAGATCACCCCAGTAAAAAGCCTTTAGAGGCCTGTGAGTTAAAACATAGATAGATAGATAGATAGATAGATAGATAGATAGATAGATAGATAGATAGATAGATAGATAGATAGATAGATAGATAGATAGATAGATAGATAGATAGATAGATAGATGGATGGATAGATGGATAGATGGATAGATGAATTCACAAATTCGTAACAACCATCATCAAGGGAATAATGAAAAAGAACCATGACATCAGAGTTTCCTCTATAATCTGACCAGTTTCTAAGCACATATGAATAAATTCATCTGCACATCAGCAAGTGTAACGTAGGGGACAACAGTCCGAGAAATTCAAGCAAAAGGAGATAAATTTATGCTGAAGGGAGGGAGGAGGCAGAAGAATACTTCTAAAAGATGAGACAAAAACAGACACTAAACAGATCCTCTGTTAAATAATTCAACATGCGGTTTCTGATAGATGCTGTTGGCCCTGCTTGCTCCTATTTACTCTTTTATTCTCTCTCTCTCTCTCTCTCTCTCTCTCTCTCTCTCTCTCTCTCTGTGTGTGTGAGACAGGTGCTCAGTGGTGTAATGTTCAGGCGGTTCAGTTTGCCAGACAGAGTATTTACTTAATTAAACTGACTGACTATGTAACACACACTCAAGCCTCCAGTCATCACATTTAAACACACACACACACACACACACACACACACACACACACACACACACACACACACACACACACACACACACACACACACACACAGAGTCACTAATGAACACACAACACACAGTTTGTGTTCTTCATTCTTCTACAAGGACAGCTTTCATGTTTTGGTCATGCTGATAAAGGCTCATCATGCAGTGTTTCATATTGAATTAATTAATGCTGTATTATATTGTATCGTGTGATATCATGCTGTGTCATTTCATTTCATATCTTTTTTTATTGTATCATGATATATCTTACCATGTCATAAACAGATTGTATCGTGTCACATAGTGTGAAATTATATATCTAGTCATGTCATATTGTAACCTGTATTATTGGAATTGGATCGTACCTTCTCATAATGAAGCATGTAGTATCAACTCATACTGTATATTTTCAAAATGTATCGTATCTCATTGTATTTTATCATATCATATAATGTCTTATCATATTGTATAGTATCTTGTTATATTGTATCTTGTCATATAACAGTATCATATCACACCATATTGTAATTTCATTTCATATCATATCATGTCATTTCATTTCATGTCAAATCGTATTGTTTCATAGAGTAGCGTGCCATACTGTCATGTGATATCGTACTGTGTCATATTTTATTGTATTGAATTGTATCACATCTTATTGTGTCATTTCGTGTTGTGTTATATTGTTTTATACTGTATTGTTCCGTGCCATGTCATATTGTATCCAGTTATAGTTTTTCATTGTGTCAAATTGCATTTTATTGTATCCTATCATTATATATTGTATCACATTGTTAGGCTTCCTGTGAATCCCACCCTGGATTGCTAACCTCTGCTGTGTATACTGTAACTGCTCACAAAGAAAGTCATTCTGCAGGAGGGGCTGATGGAAAGGTCAAAGGATAAAATGCTAAATTCATCGACTGAGATCCAAAAGTCTACAAGCTGTCATGATAGCCATTCTTTAAGTTCAATAAACACTTCAGTCTTTACCGGTTCAGAGGACCAACCCCATAAAAAAAAAAATGGTTTAGTGTTAACATAGACAAAAACATCTGAGAGAGGAGGTGAAGCAGAAACCGAGTAGACACTGAAATAAAGAGAGGAGGAGGATATTCATCATGACAGGATACCATTCAGACTCCAGAGTGCTGACCTGCCTGTTGTGTTTCAGTCAGACATACTGTGGGGAGTTTTCCTGCTCAAACTGAAGCAGCTCATCAGACAGCATTTTGGATTTTCAGATGAAGTTACAGTTACTTACAGTGGACTGGAGTCAAAGTGTGTGGTGTATTTATCTATACAGAAATTTAACACCAGGACACACCAGAGGGGGAGGAGGTGTCTTCTTGTTGCCATAGGTGATAGGGGAGGTTGTGAGGGCTGGGTTAAGAGTAGAGTGTGTGTGTGAGTGTGCATGTGAAAGAGCAGAAGGATTGTTCCAAAATGTTACTACAGAGATCTGAAGTTTTGTAGAGGGCTTTTTGGAAAATTAATTAACGGAGAGGAAACTAAACAAGGATGTTTGAACCTGTTTTACTTCAGCGTGTCACATATTAGATCTTTTTCTTTTGACATCACTTTTTTCATTTAAAGGACTTTAAGATGACTCAAAAGAGGAAAAACAATGAGATCGTGATCAGTTGGATTTAAACTTTTGGGGAAGAATTTGAAGTCTCGGCTCTCTATAAGTGTTGTTTTTATGACTTGTTGATATCTCACATGGATATTTAAAACTTCTTGAGTCCAGATGTGAGACACTATTCCTATTTGTTAATGTTTTTTGTCTGAGTCATTTGGTGCCGTTGGATATTTTTTCTTGGTGTGTGTGTGAGTTTGTTGCACACACGTGAAGATGTACAAGCGTCGGGATTATGTGGAGCTCTATGAGAAGGATCTGGCCAAATGGGCGCTACTACGTAACGTCAACACTGTTATGAAAAACAGCACACTGCTGCCGGTATGCATGCATGGTGTGTGTGTGTATGTATGTGTGTGTGTGTGTGTGTGTGTGTGAGAGAGAGAGAGAGAGAACTTCTGTGAATCATAACTGTAATCTTTACTCTGTGGGCTCAGTGTCAGGGATGAATCCTGAGTGTCTGCTCTTAACTATCAATAATGTAGAGTGTGGTCATATTGTTGTACTGCTGTGTTTGTGTGTGTGTGTGTGTGTGTATGTTTTTATTGGAGGCTAAGAGCTTTGTGTTTGATTAAATCTTAAGGTTTTCTGGTTTTAGGATTTGTTTTAAGTGCAAAGGAATAATTTATGTTTGAGTAACCTCTGGCTATGAGGAGTGAAGCCAATGTGGAAGTGTTTTAAAAACTATAAAAACTGCAGTTCCTTGAGTGTCCACAAGAGGCTGGCTCCAGAAGTACTGGAAACCACATACACACCCATTCAAAGAAGCGAATCTTAAAAGCAGAAATAAACATGTTTACAGCATTTGTTTTGGTCCGAACAGCTAATTTCTCTATAAGAGCTATTTCACACCACCTTGGGGTCGCCTCCTCACTCTGACATCTGTCACGCATGTTCACAAGATACTGTTTATGCATCCTAGTGTATTTCAGCCTATGTGTGTGTAGTATGATCAACACTCAACTATAAAAATTGAATGCTGAATTTCCCCATAGAGATTAATAAATTTTATCTTTTCTAGAATTCTACTTTCTCCTGCAGTAATCTGACCGAACTCTGATCTACGTTTTGGTTTAAACTCTTGGTTTCTTTCCAGGGCGACTATGTCTGGCTGGACCTGAAGACTGGACGAGAGTTTGAGGTGCCGATCGGTGCGGTGGTCAAACTCTGTGACTCAGGACAGATCCAAGTGGTGGATGATGAAGGAAATGTAAGTGTAACCACAGTCAGGGGCATATATATGTTTTTTTCCTTCTCTGTGGTAAAAACCATCCTTTGTGGTAAAAATAACTTTTTTTTTTTTTGCTGCAAGACGTTTTCTGTTTTACAGATATGTTAAACATCAGCAACACTTCAATATATGACATTAAGAGTAAAAAAAAGTATGAACTTCATGTCATAAAAAGTAACTTATTCTTCCTGAGTTACCAGGAGAGTAAAGTATGTTGGATTTGAATTCAGAGTGAACGACAAATATGCTAAAGATTTGGATGTACCTGAATAGTCGAAATCCAAAACATAGAAATAAATGAAGTGAGTGAGAGGCCAGGATTGGTCAAATCATCTATGTTGGAGTGCTTACCTTAAAGATGTAAGTTAGTACATATACCCTAGTAGTGTTTATACTGTCAAAATCACGTCCCCTACCTTCCTTTTCAGGAGCACTGGATCTCCCCCCAGAATGCCACCAACATCAAGCCAATGCATCCAACCTCCATCCACGGCGTGGAGGACATGATCCGCCTGGGAGACCTCAACGAAGCCGGCATCCTGCGAAATCTCCTCATTCGATACAGAGAGAAGCTCATATATGTGAGTCTGACTGAGGAAATCTTGTTTAGTTCACTACAACATAACCTCAAGGGAATGAGAAGGTATCTGCAAACATTATTTTTCATTATTGACCTCTGATCATCTATTTGTCCCTTAAGACTATTCCATTTGCACAGATGACCTGCATGTCCATGTATTTCTGAAACTTCATTAAATCTAACATCAGAAAAACTGGTCATCACTTCATCCTTATCCAGAGCTTAAAGAAGCTTAACTCTCTTTTCATCCACCATCAAACTCTTCAGTTGGCTCCTCTCACCTCAATTTCTCGCTTCTCAACTCCCTCTCTCTTCTTTTCTGATCTCCTTTTTTTCCCTGTTTCCTCTGAAGACAAACTGTGGTGGCAGGGTAAGTCAGCTGCATGTAAGGCATGACTGAAAAGAAATCTATCCTCAGAATAAAAGAATGCACTTCACTCATGCATAAACTCGAAACTGTCCATGCAAAACCTGCAGAGCATCAAAAACAGCTTCAAGATGCACGTTTTCTGTCGTGTTGAAGCATTTATCTGCATGTATGTCGCATGTTTCAATGTTGGCTATTTGTATTTATATGCATCGTTCTGATAACTTTGGATGAATAGTGTTATGCACTTTTTAAATCAATTCCAAAGTTAGCGAAACCTTATACAGCATTTATAGAACTAAAGAGGCATTTTATAGTACATGTATTTGCTCTGACTGAGCGGTAGCAGAGCTGGAGGCCGGGAACATGTTGACTTGTTACCATCATGGCTGCGTGATCTCTGGTGGTGAAGTCTAATCCACTCTCTTTGTCATTCTTTACCATCTGAGATCGAGAGCATCCTTGTCTACCCTCAAACTGCTCCAACCTGCTGCTCTCCGTGTGAGCAGAAAGAAGCATCTTAAATCTATTCTTTCAATATGAATTAAAGTTTTAAAAGTGAAATGAATATAGAAACAATTCAGAAATAGCAAATACAAGCTTTTATGGTCCAGCTTGAGAGAGTTTTATCTATTTGATTATACTCTCAGAATCAGGTCACAGCAGCTGGATAAATATGAAAGAAACTCTAACTGATTGGATGAATAAATTTAAAAGCTTAAAAGCTTTAGATTTACCTGAAGGTTAAAGGGACTAAAGCTTCCAAACAAAAATGTACAGTATATGTTGAATAAAATTGCTCAACTCGCTTAAACTTTTGGGTGAACATGACCTCTGACCCATACACTGACATTACTTCATTGTTTACTCTCTGTGCAGACTTACACCGGCTCCATCCTTGTAGCCGTCAACCCTTACCAGCTGCTGCCAATCTACACAGCCGACCAGATCCGCCTATACACCAACAAGAAGATCGGTGAGATGCCACCTCACATCTTTGCCATCGCAGACAACTGTTACTTCAACATGCAGAGGAACAACCGGGACCAGTGCTGCATCATCAGGTAAGAAAGGGTGTAAAACATCCACACCTTAAAATGGGGACATGTTCACAAGGATTCACATGCTCCTCGTTCTACAAAAATGTGTGTTTGTGTGGTCTTAAAGTGGTGAATCAGGAGCAGGGAAGACAGAGAGCACCAAACTGATCCTTCAGTTCCTGGCAGCCATCAGTGGTCAGCACTCCTGGATCGAGCAGCAGGTCCTGGAGGCAAACCCCATACTGGAAGGTTGAAACACACTCACATACACATAAACACACTCTAGTGTCATTCAGCGTTGCCTTCCTGCCTTTGTGCTTTTCATCCATCAGCATGTGTGAGCATGTCTGAGCAGAGGATAAGACGATGCACCCAGTCTGACCCACTTTATAAAGGAAATAAGAGATGCAGGCATCATTTACTCTTTAATCTAGCCCAGTGTTAAAGTCTCACCTGAGAGAAAAACAATACTGCAACATCACACCAATCTGCCCTGGATGGATTACAACAAGAACCTACTGGGCACAGACCCAGGGGTCTAGGAGTTGAGGGCCGAGGCCTCAACATACGCTTTCTTTTTCCTCCTGCAGCTTTCGGAAACGCTAAAACGATCCGTAACGACAACTCGTCTCGTTTTGGAAAATACATCGACATCCACTTCAACAAGAGAGGAGCCATAGAGGGAGCCAAGATCGAGCAATACCTGCTGGAGAAGTCCAGAGTGTGTCGACAGGTAACTGTCCTCCTAAGGTGACTGTGACAGAATGAAAAACCTGTGACTGAATGTTTAACGTCTCACTGCGTAGGCGTCTGATGAGAGGAACTACCACATCTTCTACTGCATGCTGAAGGGAATGACGGCAGACGAGAAGAAGAAACTGGGCCTGAGTAAAGCCACAGACTACACCTACCTGACCATCGTGAGTCAAGGTTCACTTCTGTGCTTCCTGCAAAGTGTTTGCTGCAGATTAGACTTTGAACACCGGTGTCTGTGAGCTCTAGTCAGGATGACTTCTGTAGCTGCACATAATAATAATATTTGATAATTGTAAAGTGTTTTTCACCTTTAAAGCTACTTAAAAGTCCAGCTTGTCTCCTTTTCTCTCCGCAGGGTAAGTGTACAGTGTGTGACGGCCGAGACGACATGAAGGAGTACTCCAACATTCGCTCAGCGATGAAGGTACTGCTCCTGTGTCTACCAGCTTAGAAACATTGCTCAATTTACACCCATCGTATCAACAGCTCAGATGGAAATCATCATTAATACATTTTTTTTCCTGGTTGGTCAAAAAAAACTTGGTGCAAATTCAGCAGCAACACCTTAACCAAATCTTCCAAAAGATGTCACATAACACCAGTTCTGACAACTTTATACTGGCTTCCCATAAATTTATCTCTTACAAAGTCTTGCATGGACAGGAACCTTCTTATGTTTTAAGGAAGCCTAAAGCAGATAAATCTTTACTGAGCTCAGGATTGATGGTTTAAATCTGCTGCTTGGCAAATAATCTCCACAATCTTTTCTCTACAGGTTCTGATGTTCACAGACAAAGAAAACTGGGAGATTACCAAACTGCTGGCTGCTATTTTACATATGGGAAACCTCAGATACGAAGGTAAAATATTCAGTATGTTTACATGCAGTGTCTTTATTGTTGTCAAAGTTTGGGGGGCAGTAAAGATCAAGGTGCTTCATGATGCAGCAAATAGAAAAGTGTAAGTTAAAAGAAAACAAAATTAAGGCACTGTGAAAGACATTTTACACGTTCAAACATTTAAATGATTTAGAAAAAGACTGATAAAAGTACATTTTAAGCAGAGATTTAAATTAGAGCACTGAACCTGCTGACCTAACTACCACAGGTGATCAGGTGAATGTCCCATAAAAATCAAAGTTTTCATGATGGTAAAAAGCAAAATACAACAACTATTAAAGGCACAGTTGGTAGTCACAGAAAACTAGCATGAATCAGTCCGCAGCACATAGTTTTTGTTTGCACTACGTTACCAGTAATCGGGGTATAGGTGGTTTTTCTGCCATTCTCCAGCGTACTTGGATCCCTCTTTATGCGCATTGAATCAGGGCTAGTGCAATGTACGCGCAGGAGGCGGGCAGAACAGCAGGATGGGATTTGATTGGTTTAACAGTTTGGCTGCCAAACAGTAGGATTAGCTGGTGTTTTCCCAGGTTTACTCCTGCTGTAGACAGCGGCTATTTTTCGCTCTCTTTTAAGAACACATCATGCATTGATTGCCATTGGGACATAAAGATCATTTTAACGAGAATAACAAAAAGTGAATCTAACAAATCTAATCTGAACAAACAATGTTTGGGGTTGGATTAAAAAATATTTTGTTTGTTGGTTCATGAAAGTTAAGTGACAAAAGGTTCTGTCATTTTTAACCGCTTTTACACATTCAGATGTTTTTAAATTGATTTTAATGACCTGTGACCTCTGACCCTGCAGCTCGCAACTATGACAACCTGGATGCCTGTGAGGTTGTCCGCAGCGCTCATCTCACCACGGCTGCTACCTTGCTGGAGGTGATGCAAAAAATACACACACACCTACACATGCATTAACTAAACAGCTGTTAATTCATTTCAAGTGTGTGTGTGTTCAGGTGGACGGGAAGGATCTGATGAACTGTCTGACCAGCCGTACTCTGATCACCAGAGGAGAGACCGTCTCCACTCCACTCAGCATGGAGCAGGCTCTGGATGTTCGTGATGCTTTTGTGAAGGTAACACTCCAAATGGTTGCAGTCTCTTCTCTAAATAAATGTTTCTTATTCAGCACAGAATCATAAAAGATCATATGAAACCCATTTCTGGCGGTTTAAGCTTGCCTTGCAAATTCTGGGGTCTGAACTCCAGCAGCACTGGAGATATGAAGAAAAACTTTGACTTGTCACATCGGACTAAAATGGGGTTTCATACTTTAAGTGTTGCAGCACTTTTGACTCTTTTAGAGTTCATCTGCTTCCTGTGCACTTTGGAGAAGGGGAAGTTGTCCCAGAATTCCTCACTCAAGTAGTTATTTTGCTTTTCGGGATAATTTAAATGAAGTGAAGATGAACAGAACTTTAAAGTACAGGAAAGTGACAGTGTGTGTGTGTGTGTGTGTGTGTGTGTGTGTGTGTGTGTGTGTGTGTGTGTGTGTGTGTGTGGGTGTGTGTGTGTGTGGGTGTGTGTGTGTGTGTGTGTGTAGGGAATATATGGCCGACAGTTTGTGTGGATTGTAGAAAAGATCAACGCAGCAATTTATAAGCCCACTTCCTCACAGTCCAAAGCTGTCAGACGCTCCATTGGTCTGCTGGACATCTTCGGCTTTGAGAACTTCACTGTCAACAGGTTCATCTCACACACACACACACACATACACACACACACATACACACTTACACACATGTATGCTATATTCCTGCTGTTTTCTCCTCCTTCCTGTAGTTTTGAGCAGCTCTGCATCAACTTTGCAAATGAGAACCTGCAGCAGTTTTTCGTGCGTCACGTCTTCAAACTGGAGCAGGAGGAGTACAACCTCGAGAACATCAACTGGCAGCACATCGAGTTCACCGACAACCAGGACGCCCTGGACATGATCGCCATCAAACCCATGAACATCATCTCGCTAATCGATGAGGAGAGCAAGTTCCCAAAGGTACGCACACTGAGGAGGAGGTAGATGATGGGAAACTTCCTCCTCTGTGTCAAAACAGGCATACCAAGCATGTAAGACATGCAAAACCAAACTGCTTGGTTTTTGTGTTTGATGCAGGGCACAGACACCACCATGTTGAACAAGCTCAACTTCCAACACAAAGTCAACACAAACTACATCCCTCCAAAGAACAACCATGAGACTCAGTTTGGCATCCAGCACTTTGCTGGAGTGGTTTACTACGAAACAAGAGGTTGGTTTCTTCATGCACACAAACATCACAAAGCTCCTGACGAGCCTGCATCGAGTACAGGAATCACTGAAATACACACCTCTTTAGTATCTGCTGGTGTTTGTTTATTGTGTGCACGCTGTAAGGGTTTATGCGTGTGTGTGTCCATCAGGCTTTCTCGAGAAGAACAGAGACACGTTATATGGCGACATCATCCAGCTGGTTCACTCCTCCAAGAACAAGTTCATCAAACAAATCTTCCATGCAGATGTCGCTATGGTATCCACTAACTAACTAACCATCCACACACACTCACACACATCTTATCAGTAACAATTTAGACATTTCTCTGGGGTCGAAGTCAACATAAAAAAAAATGTCACAGAGCCTGCTCCACCTTTTCTTCTTCTGCATGTTTCTCAGTAATGTCCAGCTCAGAGCTAACATTACCGCCCTCTCTGTGTGTTCCTGTCTTTCTGTGTTTCTCTGCCGCTTCTCTAAAGTTTCTGTGTGGTTGTGCTGCTCATAGTTCTGTAGCTCCTCCTGACAAGTCTCCTTTAAAGGTAAAAATAAAATGTCTGAGTCCCTGAAATCACTCTACATCCTGTCATCATTCATCCCTTCATTTTTCCACCTTAAAGAGGCTTTTAAATCGTATTTTTCAGCCACATGTGATCCTAAATTCAACATTAAGACAGCATGTGTTTGAATACACCTCTCACTGCATGTATTTTTATAATACACTGCACTGAAATCATGTCTTTTGAAAGGTGTGTGAATGAGGGTCAAATCTGTTTGTTTCTGAGATGTTGTGCTATGATTCCTGCTATAAAATAATTTCTAAGCATAATTTAATTTTAATATTAATGTTGAAAATATATGTACTTACTGTTTTAATAATAATACATCAATCAGTAAGCAAAGAATTGTATCCCTATCCTATACAGTGATTAATGTAATATATATATATATATATATATATATATATATATATATATATATATATATATATATATATATATATATATATATATATATATATATTACTAATTATATATATCAGGATAATATACTTTCTTGTTCATCCTAAGTTCATACAGGATTTAATTTATTTTGAAGGTACTGGTATGAAATTCTGCTCTGGATCATTATGATCTTTTTTGTTTTGCCATATTTCCTCTTTGTGACCACTGGGGGCCAACAAACTCATGATTTTGAGTTTGGTAAATTCTGGGTATCAAAGTTTCAAAACTTTATGAATCAAAATATAAAACAGATTTTTCTATCATAATGCATGTTTTTGCACTCATTATTCTCATGCTACCTCATCATTATGACTGTTCCCTTTTAACTTTGAAACTCAACAGGCAACTCAAGCAGAAACCTCCAGTCTGGTTACAGTGTGTAACTTCTTAGTTTGAGATTGTCAAGTCATAAAAATTAATCGTTATACTAATAAGTAAAATAATAATGATGCTGTCTTCTCACTCTCTATCACCGACAGAAAAATACTAAATTTCGTTTTCTCCTAAAATAACGTTAAAAAGTCCCTCTCTTCAGGTTCAGACAAGGAGCAAAGCTAGCTCACTTGGATGTTAGACGTTCGACATATAAATCCATGGACTGCGTAATAATACTCTTAACTTCACCATATAATGTTGATTCAAACTTTTTTTTATCCTACCTTTGAACGTCATACAGACTACTCAAAATCAGGAGTAATCGTCGTTTTTCAACTGCTAATCGAGGAGAGATTTCGACGGTTAACTGTAACTGTTTCATTGTGGTCCAAGTAATCCCTTCCGACTAATGCCGGCGAGGTGAGCTCGTATAGTCCAATCCTTATGGGTTTGGTGTGACTAGTTTTTGACAATCTTAACTGTTTAACTAGTATACGGTTTCCTGCAAATGGTTTAAAGACATAAACACTCACTATTAATGTCTCTATGGAGAACACTGGTAAAATATTTTTTCGTAGGTTTACCGTGTGGGAATTAAACGGAAGTGCAACCGCTTTTCTTTTCTAATTTGTAATCTAATCAAATGTTGAGATCTGCATAATCAAACCCTTCATTTAATTGGAAATAACACTTTTATATACAATATTTACAATTTTTATCATTGTATATTACTAATATCACTAATATTAATGATATTTAAGATAAAACAACAGCAGGTGTTTCATGAAAAGGAAAATATTAAATGAAAGAGAGAGAGAGAGAGAGAAACGTGAAGCCTGATACTCTTTTATGAGCAGGCTGGCTGAAAAAGTTCTTCCTATCCTAAATTTTGATGCTGAAACCAGCAAAAGCTTCATCGACTCTTTTGATTGGCTCCAAACTCTGAACCTGCAGAGTCAGCCAGAGACAGACCTTTATATTTAGAGACACAAAAAGAGGAAAAGGGACAGTGTCATAGCTCAGGAAGACAGAAAGAGTGCTCATTGTTTCAGACCCTGACACTTTCTTCACTTCTCTCTCTCTCTCTCTCTCTCTCTCTCTCTCTCTCTCTCTCTCTCTCTCTCTCTCTCTCTCTGTGTTTCCAGGGGGCAGAGACCAGGAAGCGCTCTCCCACTCTCAGCAGTCAGTTTAAGAGATCTCTGGAGCTGCTGATGAGAACTCTGAGCGTCTGTCAGCCATTCTTTGTCCGCTGCATCAAACCCAACGAGTACAAGAAACCCATGGTAAGTAAACGTCACTTATTTTTAATGCAATAGAATAAAGAATATAATACAGTTAACTTTTTTTGTCTTTTAAACGACAGATAGAGCACCTAATAGAAAAGTAGTTTGTTAGATATTTACTGACTCAGCAGCAGCAAACTAGCAAAACATCTCACATCCATGACTTCTTTGAATATATCCAGTTTGTTAAAGTAAAATCTGAGAAATGAAAATATTTTAATCATTTTTTTGTTTTGATGAAAACATGGAATTCAGATCCAGTCAGGAGCTGTTTCACACTTTTTCTCTCCTCCAGACTTTTAATTAAACCTCCTCTAACAGGAAGAATGAAATCATGACCTTTGACCTTACACTCCCTGTCTCAGCCATGTCTTGTTTTGTGTGTGTGTGTTTGTGTAGTTATTTGACAGGGAGCTGTGTGTGCGACAGCTAAGGTACTCGGGAATGATGGAGACGATTCGGATCCGCCGTGCAGGATATCCAATCAGATACACCTTTGTGGAATTTGTGGACAGGTACAGGGTGCTCATGCCTGGAGTCAAACCAGCATACAAGCAGGTACTGTGTGTGTGTGATTATGTGTGTTTTTTCTGATGGACCCTTATGTCTGACTCTGTGTTAGGACATCTTGCAGTTTTTCCCATAATCCACCAGCTCTGTGTTTTCCTTGGCCTCCTCTGTGTTTTGGTTTCCTCCCCCCGCCTATCACAAAGTTGTGTGAGAGTGTGTGTGTCCCCTTTAAAAACAGTGAACACTATTGAGTGGCTGTGTGTGAATGATAATAATGATAATGTTGAGTTTATATTGCGCGGAAAAAAATAATAGTCATGTTTATTTGAATTAGAAGCAAACTAAACAGAATTTAAATTTTCCTATGTGGATTTTAAATCAGTTTGGTCAACTTCCCAAACAGCCTCAGCTGTTTTTAGTCCTCTGTGCTGACATTTATTTTATAAAGAAATGAAACATTATATCAGCATGCTGAAATATTAGTGTTTAATAAGTTTTTACTGGACTTCTTAAGTCTCTATTCTTGTTAAAAGTCATGTCATCACTTCAGAGTGTCGATGATTCCAGCCAAAAGTTGTCGCTGCAATCCACTTCAAACAGTCCTCACAGCCTCTTTAAATAAGAATAATTTTAACATTTACACATTTTTTACTCTCTTACAGTAATTCTTGCAGCATTTTTATCTTTTAATATCTTTAAATATGACATTTTTTTCTGGGCTTAACAGTGATTGTGGCTCATATCAAGTGAAATAAGATGTTTTATCCTAAAAATAAGCCATAAACTTGAGCTTAGATTTCAGTTTTTGCAGTGGAAGAAAAATAAAAGGATGAAGGAAGTTTTAAATAATATCAAATGATTATTTTTGCATTAGATAATTAAGCAAGCACTTAAGCAACAGTGAATAAATCTCTCTCTCCCATCAGGAGGACCTGAGGGGAACCTGTCAGAGGATCGCTGAGGCCGTGCTCGGCAGAGACGACGACTGGCAGATGGGAAAGACCAAAATCTTCCTCAAGGTACTCCTCCAACAATTCTAATGATGAGATTAAACTTTGAAATATAAAGGGAAGATTATCATCTCTGTTTAGTTCTTAAAAACTGTCAAATTAATACATTTTCTGTATAATTAGCGATTATTACACTGGTAACCCGAAGCATTTGTCCCATCAGCTGTTGTCAGTTAATGAAGTTTGATTTATTGGAAGCTCCTGCAGACAGTTGGTGAAAGGGTTGACTCTGGAGGATGTTAAAAAATATTTCAGATTGGTTACATGTGCAGCTGAAGGGAGCATGTAATGAACATGTTTCTAGCTCACTTATCTGCCAACAGGAAGAACTATGTTTCTGTTTCCTGCCATGTGTCAGAGACAGTGTGTGTGTGTGTGTGTGTGTTTGTTTTTTAGGGAGAATCCAACAGTGAGAAAGTTTCAGCTCCAACTTAGGGTGTGTTTGTGTGGTTCTGATATTTACACAGCATATCTGTGATCGTATGTGTTTTGTTTCCCTCTTCATGTGTCAGGATGTGTCTAATATTTTTGCTACATTTCTGTGACTGTGGGAGTTTCATTTCCCACCATGTGAGAACAGTTATTGATCAGAGGTCACTGGTCGTTCCTAAAGCACATCCTGTAAATGAAAACATCAGCTGTTGATTCAGATGCAACAGTTTGTTTTTAAAGTGTAGCTTCTGTATGGCGCCCCCTGTTGTCCAACCATAGCTGGTTAGTGTTTGGATGGGGTCTTCTTTTGGTGTCACATGATGTGGTCTAATATGCTGCCTCCTAAATTAAGCAGTTACATCAGTTTGTTTGAAAATTATTTTCTCAGTTAAGCACTTGGATTATGTGATTGTAAAAATAAGTGAATCAAAATGTTGCAAAAATCAGGATTTGCTGTGTTTTTGAAGCCTAAATCTCAGAGGAGAACTGCTCAGCTGAGCAGGAAACAGAACAGGAGGTAGAAAGTTCAGGAGGGTGAAGTCAGGGCAGTGCCCACACTTCCCCGACAGGATGGATGGATAGATCAGGAAGAAAGAGGAGGAGAGCAACAGAGTTTATGTTTTCTCAGGGTCAGACTAGGGTGGATTATTTTATTTCTCTTCCCTTCGTGTAGGATCATCACGACATGCAGCTGGAAATCGAGAGAGACAAAGCCATAACGGACAAAGTGATCCTCATCCAGAAGGTGGTACGAGGATTCAAGGACAGGTGAGCTTTCATGACTGATTTCAGACTCTTTATCAAGAATACAGAACAGGTTTGTTCTAATTTTCTCATCTGCACATCAGATCAAACTTCCTGAAGATGAGAAAGTCAGCTGTGTTGATCCAGAAGACGTGGAGAGGTTATCACTGCAGGAAGAACTATGGAGCTGTGAGGACACATGTCGCCAACTTTCACATCAGATTCTTTTTCCTTCTTCTTCTCTTGCTGACTTTCTCTTTTCCTCCATTCCTGCAGATGCGAGCCGGCTTCTCTCGGCTTCAGGCTCTGGTTCGTTCCAGGAAGTTGTGCGCGTCGTATCATGTGGCCCGTCAGCGGATCACAGGCTTTCAGAGTCGCTGTCGAGGCTTCCTGGTGCGCAGCGCGTTCAGACACCGACTATGGGCTGTCATCACCATCCAGGCGTACACTCGAGGGATGATTGCACGCCGGTTGTACAAGAGGCTGAAGGGAGAGGTACACACACACAACAACTATTAAAGTCAAACAGCTGATTGTTTTGGACCCTGAAGTTTAGTATTTATTATTTTCTTCAGTATCGGCGGCGACTCGAAGCAGAAAAGATGCGTCTAGCTGAGGAGACCAAACTGAGGAATCAGATGTCGGCAAAGAGAGCGAAGGCTGAGGCCGAACGCAAACACCAGGTGAAGATTTCAGATCTCAGGTCTTAAAGACAGTTTCCAGCCTCTCTTCAAGTAGTCACTGCTGATATGCCATGTTTATATCTCGTAGGAGCGTCTCTCCCAGCTGGCCAAAGAGGACGCTGAGCGGGAGAAGAAGGAAAAGGAGGAGGCTCGCAGGAAGAAGGAGATGGTGGAGCAGATGGAGAAGGCCCGCCAGGAGCCTGTCAACGACTCGGACATGGTGGACAAGATGTTCGGCTTTCTAGGGACGACGGCATCTTTTCCGGGTCAGGAGGGACAAGCTCCAGCTGGATTTGAGGTGAGAGGATAGAAGCGTATCAAGCGTATGAAGCAGAGTAAAAATAAACAGGAGCTTTTAGCCTCATTCGTCAACATTTTAAAGACATGCAGCTGTCACTTCTATGTCAGAAGTCTGACAGTTTCCTCCCTCATCTGCAGGATCTGGAGCGGACACATCAGGAGCTGGAGGAGGAAGACCTAGATGAGGCTCTTCCTCTCCCGGAGGACGATGAAGAGGAGGATTTATCAGAGTACAAGTTTGCAAAGTTTGCTGCCACTTACTTCCAGGGCACCACCACTCACACCTATGTACGACGGCCCCTCAAACAGCCTCTGCTGTTCCATGACGACGAGGGTGACCAACTGGTATGTCACCTTCGACCTCTGAGCTGACATAAGGGAGTGTTTATGTCTTATTTTGGTAAATGTTGGACTTAATGTGAGCCAAATTCATCTTACAAGTCCAGAAAAGTCTTATTTTATGATAATAAAATACAGAAATGCTGCCCAAACTGCGTGTAAACAGTAAAATAATTCAGTGGGGTTAGAAAAAATATTTCAAGAAACTTGACAAGTAAATTTTTCTCACTATGTAGTTCACATGTAAGCTGATATAAATATTTGTTTTTCCTGTCCAGGCTGCTTTGGCCGTGTGGATCACTGTCCTGAGGTTTATGGGAGATCTGCCCGAGCCGAAATATCACACGGCCATCAGCGACGGAAGTGAGAAGATCCCCGTCATGACCAAGATCTATGAGACGCTCGGGAAGAAGACGTACAAGAGAGAGCTACAGGCGCTGCAGGGAGAGGGGGAGGTAAGAGGGGGGAGAGGAGGGGGAGACAAATGAATAAACATTTAGATAATTGTTGTACTCCGTCAAACTGATTTTACTGCCTGTCTTCAAACCATTCATTCATTTTCTGCCAAAGGGTTTTTCAGCTTTTGACTTAAAGGCACGGTTGGGAGTCACAGAAAACTAGCATGAATTTGAATGTAGCATCTCCTCAGGACTCCGTTAAGCCCTCACCCCTCAGACTCCTCCAAAACAGTACTCCCGCTCACATGCATGAGCACCACTGATTCGCGATCATATGATTGTGACTGATTCAGAACCACAGACTCCAAACCGGTCCTCAGCACATAGTTTTTGTTTGTTCTACATATCAGTAATCAGGGCATAGGTAGTTTTTCTGCCATTCTCCAGAATACTTGGATCCCTCTAAGCTTGGCTATACGCATTGTATCAGGCCTAGTGCACGCCGGCGAAATATACGCGCAGGAGTTGGGCAACGGCAGGACAGGATTTAATTGGTCTAATAAATCAAATCATGAATTCTAGGATTAGTTGATGTTTTCCCATATTTACTCCTGCTGTCGACACTAGACAGAGGATATTTTTCGCTCTCTTGTAAGAACACATCATGTAATGATGGCAATCGTTACATGGGACGTTAAGATCATTTTAACCAATATAACAAAAAGTGAATCTGATTACCAACACTGCCTTTAAGTTATCTAAAATGTAGATAAATTAACTATGAATTTTCTCACTCTTTATTCTCATTTAAAGTTGACAGTTTGTGGTTGAAATGAGCTCAAAATGTGTCATAGTTCTGGTAAAAGCAGAGAAGAAGAAATTTCTTTTTTTTCAGGACTGTTTTATGAAACATTTGCTGTTCCAGTTCCTCTCCTGGGCCTGGACTCAATTACAGTCAGTGGTTTAGTTTTATGGGTTTTCTGTTTGTTCTGATTTCAGACGCCTCACACTGACAGCATCAAGAAGAACAGTGTCCGTCACAAGCTGGTGTCTTTGACGCTGAAGAAGAAATCTAAGATCACTGAGGAGGTATGACAGAAAGAGAAGAAGGAGATGTTCAATTTCCAGGATTTCAACATCAAAAGGATGCAATTTGACTAAAACTTATTGGTTTATTTAGGAAAGTGATTCTGAATTTGACATTGAAAGACACAGAAACAGAAATATAAAGAGAGGAAGAGAGGGAGTGATGCAGAACGTTGGAACAAAAGGGGAGGAGATATTTATGAGTGCAGGAAAAGGTGAAGATGGGATGTGTTTCTTCTTCTGAAACTGCTGTGTAGCATCCCATGTGATGTTGCAGAATTAGAAAAATCAAAGTTTGATGTGTTTCAGGTCACAAAGCGTCTCAATGATGGAGAGTACAGTCTCCACGGTAACAGCATGCTGGAGGACAGACCGACATCCAACCTGGAGAAACTTCATTTCATTATCGGCAACGGGATCCTGAGACCAGCACTGAGGTACACACACATTAAATAAAATAAAAATATGTGTGTTAAAGTAAATGGTGTCTTATTTGCGTGTGTGTGTGTGTGTGTGTGTGTGTGTGTCTGTGTGTCTGTGTGTCTGTGTGTCTGTGTGTCAGGGATGAGATCTACTGTCAGATCTGTAAGCAGCTGAGTCAGAACCCGTCGAAGAGTTCTCATGCTCGGGGCTGGATTCTCATCTCACTGTGCGTCGGCTGCTTCGCCCCTTCAGACAAGTTTGTGAAGGTCAGGATCTTAAGAATCATCATACATTTTTTTTATTTATTTGTGTGTGTGTGTGTGTGTGTGTGTGTGTGTGTGTGTGTGTGTGTGTGTGTGTGTGGTTTTATTTAATTTTTTAGCACAGAGGGAGAGAAATCTGTCTGAAATAACTCCTTAACTCTCCTCCATTTAATCTCCCATGGTCTCCCTCTTTTTGGTAGACCTGTCTTTTTAATTTTTTTCTTCTTGATGCTTCCTCTGACATTTGAACCTGTTTATGGTTTCTGGTTTTTTACCTTTAGTACCTGAGGAACTTCATCAGCAGTGGGCCTCCAGGTTACGCTCCGTACTGTGAAGAGAGAATGAGACGAACGTTTGCGAATGGGACAAGGACTCAGCCTCCGTCCTGGCTGGAGTTACAGGTGCAGACTTTAAAGTGTGTTATAAATAAAATAATGTGTTACGGCTGTGTTTTTGTACATATTACAGGTTGAGTTGAGTTGTTTTAAGTTCTCTGTGTCATCTCCTTCAGGCCACCAAGTCCAAGAAGCCAATTATGCTGCCGGTGACGTTCATGGACGGCACAACGAAAACTCTTCTGACTGATTCTGCAACGACAGCCAAGGAGCTCTGCAGCGCTCTGTCTGACAAAGTCAACCTGAAAGACCGCTTTGGGTTCTCACTCTACATTGCGCTCTTTGACAAGGTGCACACACACTCACACACACTCTCACACACAGATACTGGCTGCACAAGTTCTATCCTTTCACATCTCTGACTGTGCCTCATTTTACTCACACTTTATATCCCTGTTGCAGTACACAGTTTAGTGGAAACAAAGATCTTTATATATTATTTATTATTTTTTTGAAGATTGCCATATAGTAACAGTCCACACTTATGGATAATCCCACAAGTTTAATCATGTGCTTTAGCTTTTGAGAGATTTTTGGGCCAAGTCTGCTTGTTTTTATTCATTCCTGTCTTTGTTCAGGGTTTGTCCCAGCTGCCTTCAAACATGCTGGGTTTAGGCTGCTCTTAAAAAAAACATCTTGACTGTGCTGTTAAATTTTAGACCTGTCTCCCACCTGCCTTATCTTTCTAAGGTTTTAGAAAAAGTTGTTTTGATTTTCCCAGTTCCTTGTAAGTCTCTACAGCGCAGACTGCGGCTGCGCAATGGTGGTTAGTGGCAGCTCCTGCGACGGAGGTTTTTTGGCTGTTAAACCGTACAATGGTAAAAGGCGGAGCCAAGCTGTCCATTCTATATACAGTCTATGGTTTGCACAAATTGCGTCCCCTTGCGCAGAATGGGGCCCCCCATGGATCTTTGGGCCCTACGAACAGCGTATGCTCTGTATGTAGGGAGGGGCGGCGCTGAGTGTAAAGTTTGCACAGCTGTAGCGAAAGAGGTTTAAAATATAACTATTTAAACTTAGTCAGGCAGTTCTTTGAGCAATGATTGTTTTTTTCTGCTCCTGCAGGTCTCATCTTTAGGCAGCGGGAACGACCACGTGATGGACGCAGTCTCTCAGTGTGAGCAGTACGCTAAAGAGCAGGGGGCGCAGGAGAGGAACGCCCCCTGGAGGCTGTTCTTCAGGAAGGAGATCTTCACACCCTGGCACTGCCCCGCTGACGACCAGGTCGCCACAAACCTCATCTACCAGCAGACGGTGAGGGGGGTCAAGTTTGGAGAGTACCGCTGTGACAGGGTGAGTTTAACCCTTTCTGACCTAATTGCTTAATCTGTTGAAGTTTTCTTTATCCTTCATCAGAAAACTTCTCTGTCTGTCTGTCTGTCTCTGTGTGCCTTAGGACGACCTGGCAGAGCTGGCCTCTCAGCAGTACTACGTGGACTATGGCTCAGAGATCCTCCTGGAGCGTCTGCTGAGCCTCATCCCCTCCTACATCCCCGACAGAGAGATCAGCACATCCAGGACAGTGGAGAAGTGGGCTCATTTCATCATGGCTGCTCACAAAAAGGTGAGAGGAAAAGTCTAATGTCAGGATTTGAGTCTTTAAGGGTTCTTCTCTTTCTTTCTACTCTTAATAAAACTTCTTTCCCGGTCTGCTCAGGGGATCTACACCCAGAAGAGGTTCGACACTCAGAAGGTGAAGGAGGAGGTGGTGGACTTCG
This sequence comes from Labroides dimidiatus, assembly GCA_030710495.1. Taxonomy (NCBI): domain Eukaryota; kingdom Metazoa; phylum Chordata; class Actinopteri; order Labriformes; family Labridae; genus Labroides; species Labroides dimidiatus. Next base: position 17,719,768 of record CM061154.1, read on the forward strand.
CTCGTCACAAGTGGCCTCTGCTCTTCTCCCGTTTCTATGAAGCTTTTAAGTTCTCAGGTGAGCTCAACACCTGATGACAAATCTGCATTAAAAATGATGCTGGCTCCGTCTGTTTTTGAAACCTCTCCTTTTTCTCAGGTCCCAGTCTGCCTAAAAACGACCTGATCGTCGCCGTGAACTGGACCGGGGTTTATTTTGTGGACGAGCAGGAGCAGGTCCTCTTGGAGCTCTCCTTCCCAGAAATCACTGCGGTTTCCAGCAGCAGGTAAGGCAAAGTGAGGCATGCTGGGAGCTGTAGTCACTCCAGCTTCTCTGTTTGTGGCATTTTTTAATCCTTAAATTTAAAATAAATGACATTTCTTTCCTTCAAATCTTGTGATCTCTTACTTGTGAACGTTTCTCAAAGAGAAACTACAAGCAAATATTATCAATATTTTGCTTTCAAAATGTTTTGAAGCCTTCTCAGAAGTCTGGGGTTTAGAACAACACAGCAAAAAGTGAAATCTGAGAAAGTGTTTGTCTTATTTTTTGTAAAATTGTCTTATCAGACTTAAAATGAGCTACATTCACCTGATAAGTCCAGAAAATGTCTAATTTTAAGTTTTTCTTACTCCTCTTTTAAATGAAGCCAGATATGGCCCCGTAAAAATTAAAGGGGAGCTGCTTCTGACAGGCCTCCAAAGAGCTGGCCCTTAAATCATGTAAAGATACTACAGGGGCACCAGAGGGACAGAATAAAGACTGAAAAATGCACAATACCTCTTCTATAAAAAAAAAAAAAAGAGAGAAAATCTGTTGCAGGAGATAACTTTAGTTTCTTACTAATATCTGGTAATTATGTTGATGGTTTTGGGACTTTGTCTTCCAGAGGAGGAAAGTTGCAGAGTCAGAATTTCACATTGGCCACCATCAAAGGAGACGAGTACACCTTCACGTCCAACAATGCCGAGGACATTCGGGACTTGGTGGTAACCTTCCTGGAAGGCCTGAGGAAGAGGTCCAAGTTTGTGGTCACCCTGCAGGACAATCCAAACCCCAGTAAGTCTGAAGATATAAGTTCATCTGCTTTATAAACACATTGAGGGGAAGATAGAAGTTAAAAAAGACAACAGTCCGTCTCATCTCCAGACAATCTGTGTCCACAGCAGGTGAAGAGTCAACATTCCTGAGCTTCCGGAAAGGGGACCTGATCCTGTTGGACCAGGACACAGGGGAACAGGTCCTCAACTCAGGCTGGGCTCATGGAGTCAACGAACGAACCAATCAGAAGGGAGACTTTCCAGCCGATTGTGTTTACGTCCTGCCCACCATGACCCGACCACAGCAAGAAATAGTGGTGGGTGTTTGTATTTTCATCTGAAGAGTTTTTTGTTTTTTTCTTTTTATTAGACCTACATGTGGTAACTGAGTTTACTTTCAGAGACATTACAGAGGAAAAAAGAAACGAATTTGATCATAAGAGAAATCAGCAACCAGCTCTTAAACCTGATTGGACGTCTGACTCGTGCTTTCATTTAAGGACACATTACATACATCACACTGAACAAAAAGCCTCTGCCTGCTGCATTTAATTCACCTTGATGTGATCTAACCAACCAGGCTCTGGTTACCATGACCCCAGACCAGCGTCAGGAGTCAGTTCGGGTTTCACAGCTCGTCATGCCAGAGAGCGACGACAAGATGAAACCGTACACGCTAGAAGAGTTCTCCTACGATTACTTCAGGTACACACAGATTCAAACATAAATAAATGAAGACTACAGATGTGTTTATAGATTTTCTTCTGATCATGTTAGTAAAGGAGCACCTCAGGAATCAGATCTCCTTTAGTGTTCTTAATTCAAACTAACATCAATATTTCAGTTGACATATCTCAGAATTTGTACCTTAATCGTCTTCCTCTTGTAGTCAGGTTTTTATATGTCACACACTCCTTCCAGGCCTCCTCCGAAACACACTCTGAGCAGGGTGATGGTCACAAAGAATCGGGGGAAGGACAAGATGTGGAGCTGCACCCGAGAGCCGCTCAAACAGCCACTGCTGAAGAAGGTCGTCAACCACGAGGAGCTGGCTCAGGACGCCTGCATGTCCTTCATCGATATCCTTCAAACATCTTAAATCTTTTATCCTCTTTTTCTAGATCATCAGGTGCAAAACTGTTCAGGATATTTAGATACATTCTGTATTATTTTTTCATTCTCATTAAGCTGTTGTCTTCCTTGACGTCCATCCCACCAATGATGAAGTACATGGGCGACTACCCGTCCAAACGGACACGGTCAGTCAACGAGCTGACCGACCAGATCTTTGAAGGAGCTCTGAAAGCTGAGCCCCTAAAAGACGAGATCTACTGTCAGATCATCAAGCAGCTCACCGACAACCACGTCAAGTGCGTGACATGACCCCACCATCATCATTTCCTGCAGGTGTTAAAGCTCATGGCCTGATTGTGTGTGTGTGTTGGTCTGCCGCAGGTACAGCGAGGAGAAAGGCTGGGAGCTCCTATGGTTGTGCTCTGGTCTCTATCCTCCCAGCAACGTGCTGCTGCCGCACATCCAGCGCTTCCTCCAGTCCAAGAAACACCATCCGCTTTCCGGAGACTGCATGCAGAGGCTGCACAAATCTCTACGGTAAACATTTAAACTGTCTTCATTCTGTGAGAAATATATGAAGGTCACATTTCTGTACTGAATAACAAGAAAACAGCTCCCTGCATTTAGTTTCTCTGCTCATTGACACACTGAACCTTCAAGATCATCACTGTGTGTTTAACCTTTAGTACAGGATGACTGCTTCTGTATTTCTGTCCCCTCTTTTCTGTCTTTGCTGTCCTGCTAATTAGAAACGGATCCAGGAAGTATCCTCCTCACCTGGTGGAGGTTGAGGCCATCCAACATAAGACAACTCAGATTTTCCATAAAGTCTATTTCCCAGATGATACAGACGAGGTTTGACACCAAGCAAATACATCAACAAAATACAAAAGATCGATTTCTGCTGCTCTTTCAGGAGGACGGTGTTGATAAAGCTGAGTCTGTTTCTCCTACCTGCAGGCCTTCGAGGTGGAGTCCAGCACCAAAGCCAAGGATTTCTGCCAGAACATCTCAACCAGACTGTTGCTCAAATCTCCTGAAGGCTTCAGCCTCTTCGTCAAAATCTCAGACAAGGTCAGAGGTCAGGGAACGTTTGTCAGATGGTCAGAGGAGAAATTTAAGATCTGAGCTTTTAGAGCTAACAACGTGAACAGAGATCTAACACTGCATTAGAGAAAGGAGCTTAAATACAAGATAAAAAGAATCAATTTGATAAGAAAAAATCTTGAAATTTTCAGGATTATTTTACATGACTTGAAGTAATCAACCTTGAGAAGTATTCCCAGGTGTTAAAACAAGAAGAAAATGTTCATTTTCAGATTAAATAATTTGGAAACAAACCTCATGAAGCACAACAATTAGTTAAATATACATGATATGAGGATCAAAGTCTAATTTCATTGTTTTTGTGATCTTAATTTAATGTACATGAATGCTAAGAGACAAGAAAAAAACTGATTTAGGTAAAAAAAAAACAAAAATCCTGTTTCAAAGAAAGTGTGTTTGGGCCAAACTTTTTTCTCTCTCGTATGTTTTAAGATCCTCTGTCTAATTTACACATAAAAACATGTTGATGCTCAGTTTAGGATTAAACTCGAATATAACACAAGGTTATATCTCTAATATGTCTTAATCTAAGAATTTAGATCCCAAGTGCAGAATAATTTGCAGCATAGGAAGTCTTTCTTTGATTCAAAGATTCAATGATTCAATCAGCAGAATTGTTTTATTCTTCTCAAACTCATGAGGTGTTTTTCAATCTCTTGTGATGTCTGTTCTCTCCTTTATTTTATGGTTTCTACTCTATCAAAGTAAAAGAAAGAATACAGGGTCTTAAAACTTAAATCAAATTTTTGATTTTATTTCAAAAACTGATTTATTTGCACTTCAAAACCTGAAATCTCAGGGTTTTATTTCTAGTATAAATTGTCTTATTAGACTTAAAGTGAGCCACATTCACCTGCATTGCTTGAAGTGGCTAAAAAATAAGAGCTAATAGGGTAAGAAAAAATGTACTTGTTTTGTTTCTTGCATTTTTTTACTCATTACAAGCATTTTTTTCTTCCAGTATCTTGAATTAAGACATTAAATTAGACTTTCCCTTGTTTGCAGGTGATCAGTGTGCCTGAGGGAGATTTCTTCTTTGACTTTGTCAGACATTTGACCGACTGGATCAAGAAATCTCGGCCGGCTAAAGACGGTTTGTACTTGTTTGCATCCACACACGCAAATAAAAACATAACAGAGAAAAGGAAACAGAATGATGACGTCTCCTTTCTGTTCACCTGTAGGAATCGTCCCGTCTCTGACCTATCAGGTGTTCTTCATGAAGAAGTTGTGGACTAACACAGTTCCAGGGAAAGACTCCTTCGCTGACTCCATCTTTCATTACTACCAGGTTCTGATAATTTAGAAACAGGAGAAAACACTCACTCTTCTACATTTGATTTCTTCTTTCTCAGACTCACCTGATCTTTCCTTTCACTTCTTTCACCTCCTTGTCTTGAAAAACAGGAGCTTCCTAAATACCTGCGTGGCTACCATAAATGTTCCCGCGAGGAGGTTTTTCAGCTCGCAGCGCTCATCTACCGCGTCAAGTTTGAGGATGACAAATCACACTTTCCTACGATTCCCAAGATGCTCCGGGAACTCGTCCCTCAGGATCTCATTCGTCAGATGTCACCAGACGACTGGAAGAGAGTAAATCTGAGAAAATTTTTACAACTTTACACTAAAAAGTTGAAAAAAAATTACTTAAATCCTAATCTGTTATCATAGATTTGAATGTGATTGTAATTAATAATCAGTCCATCATGTTTGTTTCCGGGGGCAGTCTGTGGTGGCATACTTCAACAAACAGGCCGGTAAATCGAGGGAAGAGGCCAAACTGATGTTCCTGAAGATCATTTACAAATGGCCAACGTTTGGCTCCGCCTTCTTCGAGGTCAAGGTAAATACACAGCTCATCTTTTTCCATCCAGGAGAGTTTTTTTTAAAAAAAATCTAAGTCTAAACTCAACATCGACATTTTATCTTTTCTCATTATCTTTTTTAGTTTTCAAGGTAAGAACGAATCTGGACTTTTCCTTCTAACTCCCTGTAGCTCCTGTTCATGAGCTGATTCTTTTCAATACTGTCCCTTTGTTTCTGTCATCTGCACATTTTCAGGCCTTATGCAAACATATTACTCCCTGCACTGCAAAAACTGACATCTAAGCAAGTGTGTTTTTGTCTTATTTAAAGTAAGTATTTAAGAAAGAATTGCCTTATTATTATGCTTGATATGAGCCACATTCAACAGACAAGTCCAGGAATGTCTTATTTCAAGATATTAAAAGACAAAAATAAGGTCTGAATTACCTTCAGCAAGTACAAAAATCTGCCAGTGGCGTAAGAAAAAATTTACTTGTCAAGTTTAGAATAATGTCTAAATACAAGAAACTTTCACTTAATCCACTGGCAGATTTTTTTTACTTCTTACAAACATTCAGAGCCGATTTTTGTCTTTAAATGAGACATGTTTCTGGACTGGTGAATGAGGCTCATATTAAGTCTAAAAAGACATTTTTTACTAAAAAAAGGACAAAAGCACTTCCTAAGATTTCAGTTTTTTGCAGTGTGATTGTTCCCTACGTCTCATTGTGTTGTGGGGATCTTCCCTTAAAACAATGACAAATGTAAAAATGGTTTTCTATAAACGATCAAATTATATCATCATTACGGTTGATCATTACACTCACACTTCCATGTTATGAGCTTCAATAATGTATTCATAACAAAATGATGCAAATTATGTTTAGAGCTGAAAAGTGTTTTCAATTCAGAGATTCAGAAATATCTGAGGAAAAGAAAGAGTCTTAGAAATCCAAGAAATAAATCTGCTCTCTTCCAAAAGTTATAATGTCTTTGGTTTAATGCCACAGTCACACCGACCCTAAAAACACACTTTTACATTTTTCAGCATCAAGCCTTCATCAGGAGATCGATTAGATGTTAGGAAGAAGACGACTCTTATAAAATAGGTTTCTTCCTGCAGGACAATTCCAAAAAAGTTAGATTGATTTAGATAAACGTCTTGTATTAATTGGAAAAAAAAGAATTGACTCTGCTGCAGGAGGATCTTAGTTTGAGTGAGCTGGTCTCTCTATGTTTTTAAAGCAGACTGAAGGAGCTTGAGGAGGATGCCTCAGCTTGAAGACACTTTGATTATGTTGCTGTTTTTATGGTCCAGGAGATTTTGATGTTCCTGAAGTGATACAATTTTTAATCTCAACAAGGTTAAATACATTAATCATAGTTAATGTGTATTAAATATGACTTGTTTTCAGCAAACGACGGAGCCAAACTTTCCAGAGATTCTTCTAATCGCCATCAACAAGCATGGAGTCAGCCTCATCGACCCCAAGAACAAGGTCTCTTTACAAATCTCTTTTCTCTTCTCATCTCATGGATGTTTGTCAGGATTTAATTCCATTTCTCAAATGAGTGTGTGTGTGTGTGTGTGTGTGTGTGTGTGTGTGTGTGTGTGTGTGTGTTTGTGCAGGACATCCTGATCACACACCCGTTCACCAAAATCTCCAACTGGAGCAGCGGTAACACATACTTCCACATCACCATCGGGAACCTGGTCAGAGGAAGCAAACTGCTGTGTGAGACCTCACTGGTAGGTTTCAGAGACACAGACCGATCTTTACAGAGGGGGGTCTTCTTTCTTCCCAGATTTTTAAGTACCAGTGCTGGATGTTCAGACTAAACGTGCAGATTTTCAAACCATTACATCTCTATGTCTGTAAACTGATGGAACGTGTAAATTAAAGCAGATTTGGAAATGTCACAGTGTGAAGTAAAATAGTTTTTTCTCTTTTTCGTACCTGAAGGGCTACAAGATGGACGACCTGCTGACCTCGTACATCAGTCAGATGCTGACCACCATGAACAAGCAGCGCTCCGGGCGGGGCCACAGCAAGTGAACTTCTTACTGGCAGGAGGCCACGGAGCTCATCCGGCTCCTGCGTCCAATTGGCCAGCCCTGCAGCTGGGGGCGGACCTTCGCCAGCCAGCTGTGGAGGATGAGCCGTACTCCTTCTGCGAGCTCAGACGGCTCAAAGCTCACGGGGGAGAGCTCAGCCGCTAGCAGTGATGACCCCGGCGAAGGCCCCAGCAACAGATATCAATTCAAGTACGACAATGATGAAGACGAGCCGTCCAGTGAGGATGACTACCTCTGAAACTCTCCATCCAGCAGGTCCTGGTTTGGATCAGGATTTGGTCGGACCTGCTTCACTTGCTGTTGAGATCAAGGAGTATGCTGCCTGAACATTTAAGAGACTTTTGTACTGAAATCAGAGAAACATTCAGCAGACTTTGACTTTTCAGCTGCTGTCCTGTAACCTAATAAGAAAAACTCTGGGTTAAACTGTCGGACCGCTCATGAGCTTCGTCTACGACTCTCTCACCTGTGGTCAGGTCATTTTATTTATGTAGGAAAATAAGAATTAAATATGATATGAAACATGCACTTAAAAAATCAGAGCCTCATGACTCCCTCTGCGCTTCTCTTCATCTATCCACTCTGTGTTTCTTAAACATGATAAAAAAGTCTAGCATCTCAAGCGCTCAAACTGTGGATACCTTGATTTAACTTCTAAGAGTTATTAAACTTGAGTTATCAGATGTTGAAGATGTTAAATTCAAGCTTAGCTTGTGTCAGTGTCCATTATGAAAATTTAGAACATACATTTTTCATCCATCCAGTCACTGTGGGGTGTTTTTGTATCTCTTAGATGAGGTTTAGTAAATTTATTTCATTTGGAACATATTTTATTTAAAGTTTCAAAGGGTATGAAGAATTGTTTGAATTCTTTTTTGTTTGTTTTTTTCAGAACCAATTCGGAACCAAGGTTGAAACACCTTGAAGAAAACAGATAGTTTTCGAGGCATCACTCTTTTCACTTTGTTTTTATTCTCTTGAACCCAAACACTGTAACTTAAGTGTTGTTAAAAAAAACTCTTCACATTTATTTCAACATCTTTTATTATTTCTGACACTTAAAACAGACCTGATATTGGTTTGGGGTATAATCCTGACTTCTGCTTTTATGGCCTGTAATGTCTCTCCAGTGGTTTAATTATTAATCCTTTACTCTTGTTTACATCTCCCAGATACTGACATACAGAATATTTATCACTTTTATATTTCTTCATGTTTTTATGCTGAGAAGAAACTATTTCTTGGTCTTTTAGTGACAGCTCAAAGTCTTTACTACAGGAACTAAAATCCGAGCACATTTATGTCTTACTGTGAGAAAAATTGTCTTTTTAGACTTAATGAGCCACATTCAGATTAAAAGAATTAACAAGAATTGTTTACTTTCTTGCATTGAGACATTTTTCCCTAATGGCAGATTTTTTTTACTCTTTGAAAGCAATTCGAGCATCATTTTGTCTTGTAATATCTTGTAATAATATATTTTTTCTGGACTTGTCAGCTGAATGTGGCTCAGATTAAGTCTAATAAGTTATTGTTTTAATAAAAGAGGACGTGAACACTTGATTGGATTTCACTTTTGCATTCTTAAAAACCTAAACAGGATAATTTGGTTTGATAAATATGCACTGAAGCTGCCAGCGAGTTTGCTGTTTAGATATTTAAACCAGTATGTTTAACAGTCCTGCTGATTTTTATTTTATCATGGTTTTAAATGTTTGGATTTAACTGTTGAAACTGAATTGGGACAGAATTTCTTTACAGAAATCTGTTTACTCTCTAAACAGGTTTAAAATTCAGTCATTGCTGTGGGGAAACTGTTTCTAAATTCACCTGATTTGCCTGTGTGATATTTTCCTTTTTCATGATTTTTTTTGTCACCTGTGGATGTGAGAAAAGCTTCCTCCATTAACCTGCACTGTTTTTATGATGTTTGTATGATTAACAAATACTCTGGTATTTTGACAGTGCCAATCAGTCCACGTGATACCTTTTCATCCTTCAGTTTGTTTCTCTTTGTGGACTTTTTTTTTTATCCTGTTGTGTTGGTTTATACGTGGGGTTCTTTGTCCTCATCGTGTCAGCTTTTTGTGGAGTTTTTATGGTCTGTGTAACATCTGCTCGGTTTTGGTTAAAAATAAATATTAAATACATTTTTTTTCTGACGTGATTGATTTAAAAGACTGAGAATAACTCATCATCTGCTCATTTTAACCCCTAACTCAACAATAATCCAAGTTGACTTGTTGAGCACAGAACTAACAGACTCTGTGTTAGTCGCAGCTCACTGACTATTAACTTTCATAAATGACAAGAAAGCTTCAAAGGATTCAGTTTCAGAGATTTTTAAAAAAATCTATCAGCTTATTCAAGCTTTCTAAAAGATCCAGAGTTGTCCTAAACTGTAGCTGTTTTTTCCTCAGAACTTAACTTAAAAATAAAAAATTGAAAAATCAGGATAAGAACTTGTTATTTAGAGAGAATAGAATAGAATAGAATAGAATAGAATAGAATAGAATAGAAGAGAAGAGAAGAGAAGAGAAGAGAAGAGAAGAGAAGAGAAGAGAAGAGTATGACCAGCACCTGAACCTTTTCTCATGTTTTAATACCAGATGACAACAGCAAATACAGTCAGAGAGACATTAAAGTAAAAAAGAACAGAAATAAGAAACACGTCTATAAGATTAAACAAAGTTTAAAAAGCTGTTTAGTACAGCATGACGTATAAATAATGCTACAGACAGAAACATTTTGAAAACAAAGGCAGTTCAATGTTTAACCCATGTTATATAACTTCATATCGATGTTTTGTTGACCAGTCTGGACCAGGGTTAAAAAACTGCTTTTTGTTGTTGTCAGGATCACAATTCTCCTCACTAACGATTAACCTTGTGTTTTTTCCTCTATATCTCTCCATGGTTCAGTCAAACTAAAAAAGTCAGCTTTCATTATCTTTAGCATGCATAGCAGCATGCAGGGACTGCAAAAAATGAAATCTAATGAAGCATTTAAGTCTTAATTTTAGCAATTATTGTCTTATGATGCTTCATATGAGCCACAATGAGCTGACAGGTCCAGAAAAATGTCTTAACTCAAGTTATCCTAAACCAAAAATTTGATGTTGTAAGAAGACATTATTTTTATTTAAATACATAAAACAAGTAAATTTTTCTAACCTCGTTGGCAGATTTTTTTTTCTCCTCACAAACAATTTTGGTACCATTTTTTCTGGGCTTATCGGCTGTATGAGGCTCAGATAAAGTGTAATATGACAGTTTTACTACAAATAAGACAAAAACACCTGTTCAGATTTTAGTTTCACAGTGAGGGGCAGGGGAAAAAAAGTCCCAAATTTGGAGTCAGATTACGATAAAAGCAGCCAAAGATTCCCCTCATGTGTTTGTCACTTTTTAATTTTCAGACCATATAATGTTCAACTCCAGGCTGTCGAAGTCTAACCTTATTGTGGTCCACAAACTCACTTCACTAGCTGTCACTTAGAAGAGAGAGCGCCTGGGTTACACATCTTAAAACAAAAAGAAGAAAAAATAAACATAAAAGGCTTTGGATGCAACTCATCTGTAAAAATAAACTCAAGCAGCACTGCATGAGTGACTCGCTTACTTCAGATGAACAGTCTTAACAGCAGAAAATATTAACTTTGATAAAACAAATATGGCTTCGCAGTGATTGATAACTGAAGCTAAATATTTAGCCTATCCAACAGGTCAGCTACTAAAACAAGAACAGTTCAACCAACTGCCAACCAGGTTTTTTTTATATCACAATACGATACAGTACAATAGGATTCTTGGTTGCAGCTGCATGTGACTGCTGTGTTTGGAGGTGACTCTAGATCTGGGCCCATATTCACAAAACATCTTAAAGCTAAAAGTAGCTCCTGACTTGCAGATTTAGGAGAAACTAAATAATGGGCGAGTCGGTCCTAATTTAAGGACTCCTAAATTTTCTGTCTAAAAGTATTTCACAAAGCATTCTAGCACTAAAACAAGCTCCTAAACCTGCAAGAAGTTAGAAGTAGTGAAGAGGACTCCTACGTCACTAAGACCAGTTCAGAAGAATCTCTGCATGGCTGCTGCTGCTGCTGCTGGAAATCCACCTCATGATCATGTGAACAGTTTGGTTCACGCTTTCTTTTGCCTGTGGTTTTCTCTGTCATGGTCCAGGATTCCAGTTATTAAAAGGCTAAATATGCCAACAGGACACCTTCCTCTAAATTGAGTGATTTCTACGTAGAAAGTCTTCACAAAGACACATTCCCTGTCAGCCAATCACTGTAGGCATACTAAGTCAAGTGGTTCCTGAAACATGACATCATCCATAGCAACAGGGTCAGCTCCTCCCCTTTCCTTTAGCTTAAGAGTTCTCTGAATTCCTTAAGAGTTAGTCTCAGCAGCTTTGTGAGAAAGGTTTTAAGAGAAAACTCTTGGTGAGGAACTTTTAGTGTCATTTAGGAGTCCTCCTCATGGACTTCATGAATACGGGCCCTGGATTAGAAACATTTATCAGACGAGAGTGCAGACATCAGTCAGAGCTCACGTTTCCACACATTTCTGTTCAGTCTGAATGAATGATGTAAGCAGCAGTGGACGAGGACAGGTGAGCCTGACATCTCAAGACAAACAGCTTAACTTAAAAAGTCTAATATTTATTTAAATAGAGAAATAATTCTTAGATAAGGTGTTAAAATACTAAATGAGGAGTGCTTGGTTAAGCACAAAGATTCAGATATTTCATTTACTATTTGCAATAATTACCCGCAAAGATGTGCAACACAAGGAACTAGAGTTATGTTTTTAAATCAAAGTGTTAACTACCCTGGTTAAATAACTTCTTATTCTAAACACGAAAAAAAAGCAGCTTTAATTGCACTTTCCACACCCGATCCTGCTCCATCTCCCACTCTTAAGATCGTGGATTAGAACCAAGACAGAACCCTGGATTTCAGATCTTATCCGGAGTTCAGGAAACATCACACTATACGATCACACCTCCTCATAGCTTTTGTGCGTATCTTCATTGAAAAAGGAGATGCTGTATTCACTGCCTCATAAAACGGGCACGATGTCTGTTTGCAGAGCAGCTAATTCTACATTTGGCACAAATCCTCAGCCAAACTGAAAGGACCTCCAGCGAAACATTCCCCACATGCTTTTAAGAAAGACGGTCCAGCTTTAAAATACATTCACTAATGTACAAAACAGAAATACAAACTAACGATATCCTCTTAATCCTCAGATTTACATTCATTCTGTCATTCCTACAGTGTTCACCTCTTACACCTGCGTCCAACAAGTCAAAGACAGATCAAATACAGACAAGATTTGAAGTTTGGTCTAAGCTCTGGAGATATATACAGCTGGATAGATGAGTTTCTCACAGAAATCCTTTTAATCATCGTCCACATGGCTCATGCTGCAGGTCCCCCACCGCTCGGCCGCCCTCTGTTTGACTCATTTGGTCTGAAACACGAGACAGGAAGAGTGAAGCGACTAATGAACTAAAGGAGTAAATACTCATCTTTCCTTCATCTGTTCTTTGATGAGGTTTAGTTTTCTTTACGTCTCAGCTGGTGAAGTTTTAATGACGGGAGATGAAAATGTTCCTAAGCACGTCAGCCTCTGGGGGCGTGTCCTCACTGTCCGGGCTGCTTAATGGCATCAATGCAATAACAACAGAAAAAAACAGCTGGTTTTATGTCTGCAGAGTCTCTCCTCCAATCAGAAGATCAGTTCCCGCTCAGATCAAAGCTAAGTAAAGAATGAGAAAGGAAAGGCAGGAGAGTTTGAAGTCTCTTAGGTCACCTCTACAATCTTCTTCTGTGCTTGATCCTTGAGTCCGAAATGATGCTCTCTTGTTTTCTTCTTTAAGGCTCCATTATTTTAAAAACAGTTTTTTGGACAACTTCTGAACAGGAGTGAAGCGGCCCAATATGAATACAACTTAATGCTAAAAATCTTCAGATTTGAGCTGATATTGAACATTAAACAAGATGTTGAAATCAGCTTCATGGTTTCTTATCAGTCAGGAATATTTGTTATTGAAATGTATTTCAGATTTACTTAGACGCTCCATGTCTTCTCCTCCTCCTCTCTCCCATCCCTCTTTCACTCCTCTGTGATGGTGGGCAGGTGAGGGTTGCTGGGGGAACTGGGCGTGCTCCGAAGGTCAGGCCGTACGTTGGCGCTGGAGATGGACCAGACGTCACTCAGCTCTGCAAAATCCAAACAGGTAAGAGTTGATTTCATCACATGAGCAGAGTGGTGTGGCCAAGTTACGGGACAAACGTAAGGACAGAATTCAAGGCGGGGTGTGGATCGATGAGAGGGTTCATGCAAAAAGTGTGAGTAAGTTTAGAGAGTTCTTCCAGCACAGATTATATTAGTGTTCAAAGAAAACACTGAAAACACAAAGGCAAAGATGCACACACTGATGTTCAGACTACCTATACAGAACGCTTTCTGCTGAATTAAAGGATTTCATGTTTGGATGACATAAAACACGTGTTTTGTTTTTTCTGGCTGTTGCTCTGCACAGTCAGATTATTTGATTATTGATGACAGCAGTCCGAAACATAAGCCATAGTGATGATTCACTGAACGCTTGTTTTAAAAATCGTTATATCATAGCCTCATTGCATAATTACCAAAGTCACTGAAATGTATATAAGATAAATCAATCCATAAATAAATAAATAATAATAAATATAGGTGAAAATATATTTTATTTATCATATAATGAATTATATTATCAATACCAGTATCATTAAAATTAATATAAAACAATGTTTAAATTTATTTTCTGAACCTTGAAATATGAAAGGAGAAAATGTTTTAATCTGTCTGTGTTTCATGTTTCAACCACTAGGTGTCACTCTTCACATTTTCATGACTTTAGATCGTTACCCCTGTACCTGATTTTGTGCACATGTTTTTTTTGCATCATGTATATTTTTTGTTATGTTTAGCTACATACGATCAAAATGCTTCATCTTTATTTAAAGAACTGGAAAATTGATCTAAATTTTTTATAGATTCCACCATCTCTCCTATTTCGGCTCAGGCTGAGTAAATTTTTGATGTGCAGAGAAAGAAATGTGGCTGCTTCTCTCCATCTCCCACTGAAAGTTTAAAGCGACTTCACCTCAGGTTATCTGCTCTTTCAAGTCGTTTCACATGCTGCATATGTAGGGATCTATCATTATTTCACCACACGCTTCATTTTACTGTTGATCTTCATCATCCTGCTCATAAATGTTGTATCAGGCCATGAAATACTGTTTTGATACACCAGAAATCCAACATACCAATACAGATTTACATTTCAGATGCAAAAAATTATATTTCTAATATGCAATAAGTTCTTCTATCATTAGTATTCACATTTTAATGTAGTGTTTATATTTTTGAATGACACCAAAAGTCTAAGAGTTTTATGCTGGAAAACAAATTCTCTATGACGTTCACGTTCACTAAGGTGTTGAGCAAATGACATTTAATATTATTGTTGAAATGTTTCGACGTCAGCTTTACCTGAAAAGGTCTTTGAGTAAACATGAAATCCATACAAAAAGCAGAGGTCTTCATGAGCTGTTTGTAAAGTTGCATGTAAGATTACTTTCCTGCAACAGTTCATCAATGTTTAAAAATTGTCGGTACATTTAGTTTTTGCTTTGCCAACCGAATTAAACAACAAAGATCCTTTCCCATGTGCATCAGAGAGGGTTAGTGCAGGGTTAACTACAGGAAACAAAAGAAAGGTGCAGAGTTCAAACAAGACTCAGGGTTCCTACAAGGTTTCTGAAGAGCTGACATGCAGAGCAAACATGCAGGATGTCACAGGTCGTAGACCGAGGGGAGGGACACGAAGCCTCCAGCAGGGGGCTCAGGTTGGAGGGGGTTCCAGCAAACACAGATGACTTCTGCAGACTCTGACATGTAAACAGACAGCTGGAATAAACTGCATGCAAAGATTGGGATGTGAACTAATGCCTTGAAAGGTAAACGTAAAGGGTAGTCAGCACAGACACAAACAACAACATCAACGCAGGAGAGGAAAATGTTCTCATACCCGTCCTGAACTTGCTGTATGGTCCATTCTCATGAGTCTGACGACTGCCGGACCAGAAGGGAAGACCTCTCTCTCTCCACCTGTGACACACACACACACACACACACACAAAACCAGAGAGAGATCAGAGCAGCAGACCATAACCAGGTGTGTTTTTGTGATTCTGTTTACCACAGGGGCTTTAAGGCTGCTTCATGTATCACTCTAACAGCTTTGATGTGCAACTGGAACATGCACGAGGACATGAAAATAACACACACACACCTCCTAGCTTTTTTTCCCTTGCTGTATTCAGTGTTGTATTAAATGTGAGAAATTGTTGATAAGAATTTTAAAAAATAGTCTTCCTCTCATCCCTGCAACATGCCTAACAGACTCTTCATCCTAGCAGTGATTAAAAACACATTAGTCTTCACTCCGTCTCTCGTCACATCAGCTGACCACACTGAAATCTCAGATCACAATTTCATTACAAAACCTCATTAGCAGCAAAGATGACTCAGCCGTGCACAGCTTCTCCACCCCGGCACCAAACGTTATTAGAACAAGAGGAGGATAATTACAAGAGCAGTGCATGTGTGTGTGTGTGTGTGTGAGAGAGTGAGAGAGAGAGAGAGTATGTGTGTTTCTACGCACCAGTGGAATATGAAAACTGTAATAATGAGGAAGGCAGACACTGCGTCAGTGAGAATCCACATTAAAGTATATTCCTCTGGAGTCTGGAGAGAGAGACAAAGAGAGGTAGAGAGAGAGAGAAAAGGACTTTGATTACATTTGTTTGTTGGAAAAGAACTTAGAGTGTGAGCATGAATATCATGAATTAATTCAATCCCCGCAGCCTATTACTCTTGAACTTGATCCCTCACATTAAAACTGTAATCAAACTGCATTTACAGACGTGTGGGCGGTGACAGAGAAGGCTTATGTAACTGGCAGGTCACAGACTCACTCTTCAAACACCCACAACACCTGCTGAAGAGATGTTCAACCTGATACAGAACCTCCTACCTGCCTACTCAGTGAGAGGCGCAGAGCAGAGGAGCTCTGAAATATAAATGTGGAACCGTATTCACAAAATGTGCTCAGACATCCTAAAATTAACTCTTGAGTGCCCTGAAACCCTTTCAGAAAAAGGGGGACATCATCTTTACTCCAAGGTATTAATCTTTTTAGTGCATGGCTGCAGAAAATACAGCAAAAAATGAACCTCAAATAATTAAGATGATAATATCTAGAGGAGGTTAACCTGCTCACCATGAGGAAAAGCGGCTGTTTGATGTTGGACAGGATGTGGATGGAGTTTGTTGTCACAGACTGAGCTCCTGCACACCAGGCCAGAGTGTAGAGCCACGGCTGGCTGATCACAAACAGGTTAGTGCTGATGTTCACTGACTGGTACTTACTGTGGAGGGAGGAAAAAGAACATAAGTAAAAATATCCAACATAATATTAAAAACAAGCTACATAAAAATTATATTTAGAAGAATTTGAGGCAAATTCTTTTTAGAACTTTTGTTCAGGAAAAGCAGTTATCAGAATTTAAAACGAGAGGGGAAATACATTTGTTGATCTTTTTATAGTGGAACTCTGGCAGAGACTTTTCCCCTCTTTAACTCACTTTAACCCGAGTTATTTTTAAATGAACACGAGCAGCATTCACCTTAGAGGCAAAAAGTCAAATAAGGAGCGAGCTGATGGATACAAGTGAGTAAAATTTATCAATCAAGACAAACTTTAGCCTTGTACGTTTCACATATTCAGTCCATTTAGTCCAAAACTTTTCTTTTGAGATATGAGACATAAAAGCATTTCTATTACTCATATTTGTTACATTATTCAAAGCCCATTTATTAGTCATGAGTGGTTCTGATCCAAGCCATTCCTTTGAGGCAGCTGTCAGAAGAATTTAACCAAGTTATTGGTCATTTTCATAAACTCAAACCATTAAAGCTTTCCTGATCTTACAACTTCAGCAGGTTACAGCTTTTCACAATTGCTTAAACATGAAACCCCATTCTCTGAATCAAATTCTTAAAGGCCTAAACTTATTTCTCAAATCAAACACACACAATGTCCAGGTATTTAGACTCAATTTGCAGAACTCATGCTCTTTTTTGCAAAACCTGAGCACATCAGTGTTCAACTGGTTCTTCTTAATGTCTATTTACATGGTGGTTTGTGTTTGTGCTTCTCAAGATACCATTTTGAGAAGAGATAACATTGCTTTGAATGTAAAGCTTCATTTTGCAGGAGAATTGAAGGGTTTTGCCCGTTGTGTGTGATTTTTGATTTGTGTGTAGCTCTGAGAGAATGAGGCATGCTTTCAGAAAATGTGTGTAAACAATCCAGAAAAACTGTAATGTGAGAGAACAAGACAGCGGTTAGAGCAGGAAACAGGGTGAGAGTGGAGAGTGACATGCGGGAAAGTCACCACAGGCCAGATTTGAACCCAGGCTGCCCACTCAAAGGCTTTTTGCCATATGGATCATGACCTAGACCGCTAAGCCAAGTGCACACAACCCAAACCCAGTTGTCATCTTTTTTTGACTGAACACAGGTTTTAATGATGTGATCAGACCAATTGAACAGGATAAAGTCCAGTTCAGATTGCACAGGTGCCACATGTGCTCCCATCTACAATGAAAAGAAACATACATAACACTGAACATCTACAGGATATTATGACTGCAATGAGCAGCTGGATCAGCAAATAGTGCATCCTGTATGTGTCATAGTTTGGGACAATGTGAGCTTTCAACATACTGTCCTGATATGTGAGTGGTTCACCAACAACCAGCGCTCCATCAAGGTCTTTCTTCCACCCTACAGCCCCTTCCTGAATCCATCAGAGGAGTTTTCTCTGCATGGCCGTGGAAGGTCCACAGCCGACAGCCCTACACCAGGGAAAATTCACTGGAGGTAATGGAGTCTTGTCTAGGCTGAGTTCAGCACACCAGTGGGTTCCCCCCTCCACTCCCTCTCCCCTCTGGCAAAGGAAATTGTAGCCTGAGTTGTGGATGAAGGAGTGAAATGACTGAAAGAGAGCAGAGGTATTTCTCTCCTTTGAGAGTCTAATCATCATCTGCTGGGGTCACTGCTGAGAGGAAATTCTTCTTTGGCACATTATAAAACCTGAAGTTGGATAATTCGCTGTAGTTATGCAATACGCATAATTTTTGGTTTGTGACCTCTCACTGAGAGCCAGGTCAAAACAGCTTTTCCCATGGTGGGACTTCATCTTGTTGAAAAGTTTTCAAAGCTTTAAAAACAAGCTGCACACCTTTTTCACTCATAGATAAACGAAGAGTCTGATCCACAGAAGCTTTTTGAGCCTGATCTGTGAAAATTGGACAGAGGGTGCTTGCATATAATGCCATTTCAATGCATTTATACCTCTGTTTCAAACCTGTTTTTTAATGTAACAAAGTAATAAGAGACTTGGGTCTGTTGAAGCACCTGCTCATCAACTATTCATTGTTAATAAGCTAGTAGTAAAGGCTTCACTTTACTTCACCCTGAGTAAAAGATCGATAGTTTGATCACATGTACCTAAAAAATACCCTTAATATAACCCAACTGTGGCCAAGATGTACAACAATTCGTCGATTACAGTCATCAGTGAATCACTGAACAGTCCCACAGTGACCAATGCCCTGACATAAAGCTGTGGTTACATAAAAAACAAATGCCGATAGCTCAACTGTTAGCTCACCATGTAACAACATGATTCATCCAGCCAGTTGTCTAAGGTTGATGACAAACTACCATCAGAGCTGATATCTGAATGTTTAGGGCTGTAACAGTGAAGATGAATCCACAGAAAGAAAGAAAGGAAGTATTTCAGAGTCTATGTTGTGTTGAAAGCTGTTAACATGAGTCACACAACCATCTTTCTAGCTATTTCCATCCAGATTGTTCTCCGCCACTTGTTTCTCTCGTACCACTTATCAGCCTCTCTATTTAACCACCTTCACCGTCCAAGCTGTCTGTACCTCCTCCACCGCTTCATCTCTCTTCTCTCTCTCTAATCATCTGTCCTCGTTTTCCCTCCTCATTCCAGGCACTCCTCACCTGCTTGCCCTTTGACAGCATCTCTCTCCATGCTCTTTCCACCTCTCTTTTCCCTGAGACTGTTCAACAAGCGATGAGATGGAGTCACTGAGGACATGGTGGCCATCTGTACCTCAAGTTACATAACTAGACACATGTACAAGCACATGTAGTCACTGGTCTGAAGGTAAAATGATTTTTAACCCAGTGTCATCCTCCAGAAGGGAAGCAAAGGGAATCAATAAAACCAATCTTTTGCTGGGTATTGCCCTGCAGATTCTTCATGTGAGAAATTATATTGTGTGTGTGTGTGTGTGTGATTGAGAGAGAGAGAGTATGCACACCTGATCTGTTGTTGGGACATGGTGCTATAGTGCAGGTTCAATCTGATGATGTGGTCGTCTGTCAGTTCCTGGATTGAGGCCTTTTCTCCAGAGGTCTGCTGAAGCTCTGGATCCAGAGCCTGGACCAGCTCCCTGTCCTCAGACGGCAGCCACAGCACCTACAAACAAAAAAGAAACACATACACACTATGAACACACATGATTACAAATAAATACAAAGAAACATAAAGCAGAACCTTGTTTTTTCCCATCTCAAACTCTGTTAGTACGAGGCCCCCTTGTCCTCCATTTATCTCACAGATGAGAATGAAAAAGATTGTGTGAATTTTAGAATGTCTCACGTTCTAGTCTCACTTATAAGTGTGTTGAATAAAGATCCATCTGTTAATTTTTTGCTGGCAGCTGGCAAATTAAACATGTCTGTTTTCTTAGCTTTATAGGTTTTTCTTTACTCAAAGATCCTCTCTAGGTTTTCAGATTTCATATACCCAATTATGCTTATTACCTAATTTTGTATACATATAAATATCACATAACTGTAGATAATCAGCTCCATAATTTCAGATTTGAGATCTGGAAAATTCTGAAAGAGATCATATGCTCTTTAAAATGTTTGAAAGGCAGAGATTTAATCCCAATTATGATTTCAGTAATGATAAAAAATAAATGAATTTAATATATAGTACAGTTTATGTCAGCTTTCCACTTCATTTGGGATGAAATGTTTTTAAATACCTCCTGTTTGTTTACCTGTGAGGAGTTGATGTGAGCCTGCACCACATGCAGAGTGGTGTTAATGTACGATTGACTGTAGGGATGTCCATGTGGTGGCCTGTGCAGGTCAAACAGCACCAGTCTGCCGCTACGAGAGGCTACCTCAAGGAACTGTGCCAGTGAGGGAACAGACTGATTCTGGACCCGGGAGCAGTCCGCGTCAGACAGGGACGAAACGGTACCAAATGGATCCCTCTGAAAGCAGAGTGAGTTCATCAGTGTTTATCGTTGACCCTCAAGCTTAATTTCAGCCTCCAATCAGGAAATAAACATTTTTAATCTTCTAGTTTTTAGCATCTTCAGCCACATGAGAACCTAGAAGTGTGTTTGTTTCTGTGTTAGTCTCACCGACAAGAACCAGTCACCAGCGTTCAGCTGCTGAAGCTCTGCCCAGGTGAACATGGAGGCATCAAGGTTAGTCCGGTTTGGAAAAACCTCAGCAACATTCGTGGTTCTCCTCAGAGTGGAGTCATGCATCAGAAAGGGAACACCGTCATAGCTGCAGAGAGGGGAGAACATCAAAAAATGATCAAGTAAGGAAGCAGAAAATATGAGAGACAGGTTCTGATTGAGTATAGATGAAGGTGGAGGAGGAAACAAATCAGGAGAGGAGAGGATGATTAAATCCATTCATAAGCTTTTAATTCCCAAAGCTCCTCACTCTGATCTGAATACCTGCAATCTAACCAAGTCTGATTGTCATAATAAGACAGAGATGGCTTTCAGGAACACAAACATAATGTCACTGAGCTGTCATCTCTAACAATCACACAAGTTATCAGTCATGCTGATGCCCGTTAACAAACTAATAGACTGCCTTACACATCCCTTGGCAGTTTAATTACTGCCAGGTTGCCACAATCATTCATGCACAGACACACTACCAGACTCACTCAGGTCACCAGCTGCATGTGGCTAAGATAACTGGCTAACTCTGAGTCATGCTGTGCTACTAATCCATTTTTTTTCCAGGCTGAATGATTGTGTGCTAACTACACAGCTATGAGCTAATAGGAGGGCTAAAAGCTAACTGGATTAGCATGGCAGTAATCACCTTAGAGCTGAAGGTAGCACGCTAACATCTGATCTGAACAATTAGCATCAAGACACGGACACAGTTTCTCACTCGTGAATGGAAACCCTGTAACTTATTTTAGCTGCAAGCAGACACTGGGATCTGCTGTGTTGCTTCAAAAAAGTTTAATTTTAACAACTTATCCAGTCATTTCCAGGATGTCAAAGGTCCCACTAATTTCAGATATGTAGTTTTAAAGTCCTGCTAAACTGTCTGCACAAAAAAAAACTCTTCCTGAAACTAAATGCTTTTGGTTTTGGATAAATTTGTCTAAAACTGTAGAAAAAAAAAGAAAAAGAAAGAGAGAAAAAAATAGAGATGATCTGTAGGAAAGATGTGGAAAATTATAGGAAGTATCAAAAGTTGTAATGGTAATTATCCAGAGAAAATTAAAAGTGTTGTCATGCCACCTTTTCCATGGCCACATGCCATATTTGTCACATGTCACTGTGGTCAGGGTAGAGGTGGCATGATCCACTTATTAGTGTGATTTATTTTATCTTTATCTTCAATTAAAGACAAACTATTTTTACTCGCAATGTATAATCACTATTTGAAGAAAGAAAGAAAGAAAGAAAGAAAGAAAGAAAGAAAGAAAGAAAGAAAGAAAGAAAGAAAGAAAGAAAAGAGCCTCTCAAAAGTAACGAACTCAGGGTTGTTGAGCAAACTACCATGCTAAAGCTTTACTAAAGAGCAGTAATAAAACTTGTAAAGATGTTTGGTGCTTCCAAGGAAAAAAGTAAGGCTTTCAGAAATGTGTCAATAAATTAAATTTTCTTTCAACACAAAGCTTTCACCATCTTTTCTTCTCTAGGTTCAGCACCAAACAAAACTTCCATGGAGTATCTTTACAATTATCTTGAAACCCCACAAAGCAGCTCAAAGGTGTTTGTAAAGTTCTGCAGGTGATAAAGAAATCAATAGGATACCATGGAGAACGTAGAGGAAGATGCATAAAGGTATCAAAATAGAGCAGTTTATACCTGATGGTGACGTCTGTCTCCAGTCCCTCTCCTCCAGCTTCCAAGGCCTTCTCAAAGGACATCACTGTATTCTCTGGAGCAAGCTGCACATAAACACATGAGAAAATTAGGCTGTCTTTTTTCACAATCAATGGAAAGAATATTCACTTAACAGACATGGTATTTTTTCACTGCTCTGGACAATAATTGTCCTTTGATGAAGTTTAGTCTCACCATTGGAGCTCCTCTGTGTCCGATGAGTCTTGGAGCAGGTCCCAGTGTTCCTGCCTCCTTTATACAGGGTGAATACATGCCCAGAGGGACCAGGTAGAGAGAGAAAAGCACGGAGAGGAAGAGACCCAAAACTGCCACTTGACGCACTGAAGAACACACAGTAACAAAGACATCAGTGTATACAGAGGCTTAAAAGCTTGTGTTACACCTCGTTATATAAGGGAAAATTTCCCAGGGCTGAAAGGCACGACTGGGTGAAGTTAGGGTCGAAAATCAAGCAAGAAATCAGATATATTTTTTATGATTAAGTTTTGCCACATCAAAAACTGTGAACATTATCAAACATATCACAACAGAGAAATAACCAAAATATCCTAATAAATGCATTGGAGACAGATTTCCTGTTGTCATAGCTTGAAGTTGATTTTCACTTATTGTTCTTCATCCATCCATCCAATTTCTACCACTTTTCCTGTTCATGGTCACAGGTGGCTGTACTGGTCACCAGTCAATGACAGGGCTGACGGAAAGACAGAACCTTTCATGCACACACTCGCACCTACGGGTAATTTAGAATCACCAGGAAACCTGAGGAGCATCTTTTTGGACAGCGAGAGTAAGCCTGAGTACCGGCTGGTGACCTTGCTGTGAGGCAACAGCGCTAAACCACTGCACCAGCATGCAGCTACAATAGCTGTATTAATGTACTTCAATAGCTTTAAAATGGCAAGCACAAGAGCTAAGCGTTAAATTAAAGTTGACAATGACCTCTGATGTTCAAAACACTGCAGTAAACTATACCATACACAGAATAACAGCCACTTAATCAACACTGCATGTGGCTAAATTAATCATCCTTATCAGGGTTAAATACAGTAAATCTTTCGTGACAGGATCAGAATGGCGGTAAGGTGTAAACAGCAGCCATATGGGCCACACGTAGAAAGACTGTTGTTTGTTGAGAGAGGAAATCTGCCCTGGAAACTAAACCAAGTCAGCTCGAACCGTTCAACCATACAGCTGACAACACATGGCTAATTCCTATCAAATGTGCTGAAAGAACTAATAGACGATAAATTAAGGATTTACAAAGACTTGTCTGAATATATCTGCTGTTTGTTTTAATCTCTCTTTGTTCTTTCTTCTTTTGTTTTGTTTGATTTCCATATTGTGAATATCTGTTTTGACATCCTCAGATGCACCTGTCTCACATTCAGGTGTTCAAAGAACTGTTTTTACAGTTTTTAAAGAAAGATCAAAGTCCCACTGAGGTGGAAATATCAACAGGTGCTCTGTTACTGTAGGCTTCATCAGACATCCCTCTACCTCTGAAATCCAAACGATCTTTTGTACAAGAGAAACCATCTAACAGCCCTTTATCACCCTGGCTTTAAGAGGTGTGTTCATCTCAATCTGGTGAAAGAGGGAAGAGTTATATTACACCTTGAGCTTTGCCAAGTCACTCTCTCCTGTATCTGCTGCCAGGAGAGACCCTTTGCATGACTCAGCATCACTCTACCCACTGAATCACTATGGCAACAGGGGACAGTACCCATAGAGACCAAAGAGAGACGAAGGGAGACGTAGAGGTCAAAGCTATTCGGCACTAAAGAAAACACTGTCAGTTACAAAGCAAGACAGACAAAGTGACCCAAAGACAAGGGAGAACGGGACGGCAGCAGCAGGGACACGGCCGTTAATCAAGGATAACTGAATGATTAAGAGACACAGAGAAAAAAACACGAAACAAAAAAATGACGGAAAAAAAGGGACAGAAAGCATCACAAAGACTAAGAGACAAGTGCAGAATTGATTTGGGTAAATGGGATATTGATTTCCTGTTAAGTGGAGGTTAAAAGAAAGAGAGAAGGATAATAGGAAATTTGTAGAGCTGTGTAATCCATGCTAGGCAAGTGCATCACACTGCTCTGAGGTAAGTTTGTAAACAGAACACCTTCATTCCTGACAGACAGGCTGCTAAATACTTTCGGATGGAAATCTGTCACTTCAACAAGGTCCTTAAGTCTTTTGCCTCTTTTGTGGTTTCTAAAGTCATACCTGCTTTTGGAAATGCCATTAATAATTGCTGTATAGGGAATCAACCTCTTTGGTGCATCAGTAAGAGGATTAGTATATTTCCTATTTCTCCAAATAGATAAGCTGATTAAATATGTTTGAATACATGTAAAACTAAAGAAGCTGCACATTCATACAGGTTCAGAACGTCCCCACACACTCACAAAGTTAGCTTAAAATCACTCACCAGCTTGCTTACCTTTCCTGTTCATGCGGAAAAAGTGAAAGGCAATCGGCCAGGAGAGAATCGCCATCAGTGAGACTGCAGCCACGTGAAGGAACGGTGCCGTTACCTGAAATTTAAAAGACAAAAAGATGTTCTCTAACTGCATAAAAATGACACTCTTTGCTATGTCTTGCTGTGTTTGAGGATCGACTCACCTGCAGGGAGAGAAGGAGAGTCTTCCATTCTTTGCTCCAAAGGTCAGACAGGATGGCGGTGGCAATGACTGAGAACGCCAGTGTCACCACGATGCCAGTCTAGAGACACACAGGAAGAAAAGAGGAGGCAACTTATGATGCTAATAACACATAAGGAACAGTCAGTTATGGATGTTATAATTGTATTATTTCTTATTCTCTGTGTGTTTTTGTCATACCTTGTGGCTCCAGTGCAGGTACAGCCTCTGACCCTCAGTAAGCAGACACACTGCCAGCACCTGTGACAGCATTTGGAAAAATCATAAAGCAACATTTCAATAAAATGTTGGCCTCTTTTAAAGCACAGATGTTGCATTACCATGTTTGGTTGATGCTAATGATTTCGCACTCTGCTTAATGTGAGTCTATTTTATAATGTTACATAATCAGTCTTACATAATTTTTGTCACCTCAGCCAAGAAGACAAATTCTTTAATGTCACTCAAATCGCTGGAAGGAATGTGTGATTGATTTGCACTTCATCTTAATAAACACTTTGTTTTTCTCAGCTTTTAAAAGAAAAAGATTAAGAACAGTCTCGCTGGAGCCCGAGCAGATTACAAAGTTCTTTTGCTGTTAATCTTTGTTAAAAAAAAAAAAACAAAACGAAAAAAAAAAAAAAAAAAAATAGATGCAGTAAGGTCAAGTTTCTTGCTCAAGAATACAAAGAAGCTGTAGAAGGATGGAGAAGATTCTTTCTGACCAAGCAAAGGTTTTTCAGGACACCCAGAGACCTAAATTGGCCGTCAATCTAAACATGACCTCTGTAATCAGGCTGTAACATTGTGCATACCAAAAGCAGGGCGATGTACGTGAAGAGAGCTGCAGCAACGACCAGCAGGACCAGAGACCAGGGGAACCAGAATCCCAGAGTCCCAAAGTTAAACCTGAAAATGTGAAATAAACATCTTTAAAAACTAAAGTTGTAAAACAGTTTGCAAGATTAACGTGATTTTTGTGGCAGAAAATGTACAGGAAGTTTTTGTTTTGTGTTACCCACCAGTCAAAGTCATTGTAGTCATTCTGAGCTTCACTCCAGAAATACAAGAATAAAAAACTCAGGAAGAAAGTGAGGATCAGGAGGCCAAAGCTGCCACACTCCACCTGTAACACCCACATCCAGAGAGAGAGAGGAAGATAGAGAAAGAAGTTGTTTAAATCTTAGCAAACTACTAGCCATTATCTGAATAAATGTGAAATAAAACATCAGTCACAGTAATGAACTTCCTAATCTTTCAAGTGCATTGAAATCAAGTGTTTTGGATGAGTGATAGTGCTTTAGGCTTAAGGTTAAAAGTGAAAATGCTGATGTTACACCGCAGCATAAAGAAGTCAATCATTTTCCAGAGTGCATATGAAAGCAGTAAATTCTGATAGACGCTGACAGAGTTTCACTGAATAGGCTGATATTTACCGAGAAAAACAGTGACTGACTCTTGGAGTCAGCAGCCTGGACAGAAGAAAACCGGCCAGTGAATCAATACTGTATGCAAGATCAGCAAGTAACCAAACTCAACTCACTGCTTAAAGATGTGTGTGTCCCCTCGTGTGAAGGTATAAGTGTGTGTTGTGTTTACCTTGCTGCAGCAGCACTCCCCTGGCTGAGCCCGGGCTCTTTGGTATCGTCTCCATTGGCAGCCGTAGAGGCCAGCCAGGCAGGAGACAAACGGCTGGTGTTCATACCTGGCACAAGAGAGGGGAATTTAAATCTCATAATGTTCCTAGAAGCACAAAAAAAATAAGAAAACATTTTGGAAATTACAAAGAAAGTTTGATGTCAAAAATTATTTTGAAGGAGTCTTTTTAATTGATATGACAAGACGGAGGGCTCTCTGTTTCAAAACAAAGGACACACATTTCAGATTCAGATTAATAAAAGGCTACCAAACCTCACCTGTCCCTCTGATTTTCATAAAAGGCAACACAGGAAAATCGCTCCTGCTTAAAGGATAAATAATAAGAAAATAGCCCCTTCAGATGCTGCGCTAAGCTATCTGTACAGACGAAAGCACGATGACTCATCCATCTATGCAGAGACGGACAGCAGGCCATCTTACATCAGAATGGCTCTCCATGGGAAGAGGATACAGAAAAGTTTGTGGATAATCATGAAAAACTAAGTTTTAGTTGGATGTTTGGAGAAGGATACTGCTTTTTGGGTTTTATTTGTTTGACTGTTTTTGTTTGCTTTCTAGCAAATAAAACTAAAATTGGCTTTAATGTATAAAAGCATTGAGAGAAAATCTCGAAACGTCACCAACTGGCCTTCCTGAAATGCTTTCATAATGGATGATGATAGATGCTTCGACAAATACATAGTGAGAAGTTTCATGTCTGATTAGCGGTGATGTCAATTATTATTTGATGTTTACCTTTGCAGCAGCTGCCGCCGCACCACCTTTAGCTTCCCCAGCTTCAGTCTGGTCACGGGCATTCACTCACCCACAGCCCGGCATCACAGAGACAGAGAGAGTGTGAGGGAACGTTTGTTGGACAGACGGAACTGAGTGCTGAAGGCGAGGAACACAAAGGACAGAAAGGATAGAGGAAATAGGACGGGGACGTCGGCCTCCAAATCACCTTCACCTGTAGATAGAGGAAAAAAGTTTGAGTCAATGATAAATGTATTTATAGGAAAACACTGTGTGTTTGTGTGTGTGTAGCAGTAGAGTCCTGGTTTGATCACTGTAGCCTGCTTTACACTAACCCAGATAATAGTTACAGAAATACACACTGACCTATATGTGATGTGACCATGTAGCTGCACAGCTCTGCACAACTTTTGTCTGCTCATGGGATTTATTACTGCTGTAAACACATGTACATGTACACAGCTGCCCGTACAACATGATAGCCTCTGTAATTTAAGATCCACAGCTGTCTGACATCAAATCCATGACAGTTATATATTAAAACAATTAGACATATTGGTAAGCAACTTAAAGGGGAAGTTACTCAGTCAGCAACCAAACAACAGACTCCTATTCTACACCAATCATGTTCAGTGTTTTTATGTATTCACCACTGTTTAACATCTTATCTATGAAATGATAAATTTACCTGCTGAAATAGTTTTTTTTAAAGATGGCTTTCTGATTAAATCTAGCATTATTTGCAGCATAAATGTTCAACATACAAATAATGGCAATGTTGATGATGACCCTGTTCTTGATTTATTTGATGAAATCTGAATCTCTTGACCGTATTACATTTTGCAGTCCATCTTGGCAGCTCTGGCTGATGTTTTACTGACTGTCATTTATGGATGTTTTTTGATTATTTCCACAAAAATAACTTAGATTATTTTCTCCACTGTCCTTTTAACCTCTAAACAACAACAACAGCACCAGCGGGGTTTAATGAAAAAAAATGCTTATGCAACAGCTCTACATCCTCTGCTCCACTAAACCAAATACCAATGTCAGCCAGCGATCAAAACAGCTAATCAGCCAGCAGGCGAAGCTGGCCAATCAGACAGACCCATCTGCACCACAGCCAACCTTTGCTTACACGTCCCAATCCAGGACCGACACTGAGCTTATTTTATTTCACAAATCAACTGATAAAATATCTGCTTTCAGATTTCCATTTCCTGTTATTTAAAAGGAAAGCATTCTGGCACTTTTGCTTTACACACATGATCAAAGTTATTTGTAATAGAGCTGATTATATTCAGCTGACGGACTGAATTATAAATTAACTGTTTTCTTTTAGCTTCAAAATTAAAGACCACTTAGATTTCTTCCTTCTATTGTTCTCCTACAGTGTTCCTGGTTTGTTCCAGACCTAGATAGGTGCCCTAAATCTACACAATGTAGGTCCAGCAACAACTTTTAATAGTGTGCCTCAGTTAGAAACTAAAAGGTCAGCACACACACAACACACACTCTCCATTAGGAACACAGTAATGTGCAGAATATGAACTAGTTTGGTGTCACAATGCGGGATGTATTATTTCATCACAGATCACTGGTGATGGTGGAAGTGTTTTCCATGTTCTTGAACATATCAAGAGCAGCCTCCAGATGCACTATGTGTGTGTTTGTGTGTGGAACAGGATATACTTGTACAGGTAATCCTAGTGTTTGAGGCTGACAGATGGTAGGCACACTGATTTTCAAACACACACACCTGATCCTTTGCATCAGGAATGAATTCAGACCCTGGAGTCAGTAGCTGCTTGTTATGTCAGATCTTGAAGTGAAGAAGAAGTTCAAAGTCTTCCTCAAGCATCAAACTGCTCAACTACTGATATTTACATGTTTGATTCTTATTTTTCAGACAGAGAGGTTGTTGAGTCAACTTAAAGACTAATAATCATTTTGTTCTTTTTGAATAATTCTCTGTACCAGTTTGAATAAAATAGGTTCTAACAATCAATTTTAAACTGAATCATCTAAGCAAATAGTTCATATTTAGTGTTTTATGACAGACCCCTTTCCAGTTCAGCCTGTGAAATTTACATTTGTTTTATTTCATCTATATCACCAAAGTCAGGCCAAGACATCACAAGGCTGCCATAGCAACTGTGACATCAGATCAGTTATTATAGCCTCTTTGAAAAGGATGATGGGAGAGAGGGTAAACAAGACGATGACGAAGCCAGATAAAGCAATAAAAAAGGGAGAGTGAGGAGAAGAGTGAGAATGTGTGAGAGCGAAATGAAATCAGGAGCCATAAAACCTGTTACAAGACAGAAAAACACACATCATATTCCCGAAGGGTGAGAGGGAGCCCTTCATTACAGATCACACACACACACTGAATAATGGATTTAAAGAGGAGAAATGCTGCGGTAGGAGTAATATAAGAGGCATATTGAATGAAAAAACAAAAAGCTGGAAAAAGGATTGTAACAGAAGTGAGTGAGTGGGCTCAGCACCCACATAATGACAATCAAGTGAAAAGAGACTCGAGTCTCTTATAACTGAGTTCCTTTAAAACAGCAAAGTCAGCCCTGTAGCCAGGTCTAATCTACAAGTTTGAAAGAGCCTGGGAGGAATGACAGGATCAAAAGAAAGCACGTAGGATTTATGTAAGAAAAAGAAGAGTTATGTAATACAGCGAACAATGTGGTAAAATAAGGAGTATGATAAACAAAATTCAGACCTTTGACAGACACTATTCAACTGAATGTTCCTCCTTTTGTTTAGAGAGAGATGACACGTTAAAAACAAGGTCATAGACACAGAATCAGTCCGTATTGGACAAACAACACCTGCAAATGATTAAATACTAATATTCATTAACAGGTGAGAAGTGAGGCAGAAACCTTCATCTTCATATGATCACAGTTGGTCTGTCTTATTGAACAGCATCATAAACAGGATAAGGTCCGTGCTCTGTATGTTCTATCAGATCAATTCAAGCTGAGACCAAGAACAGTAAAACTAGAACTCCTTAAACTGGAAGTTTTAAAGTTCCTGAGAATATCCTTGAGAACAATAATTTCATGTCTTAATGGTTTTCAGATTTCCAGCCCTCTTCAAGGCAGCCCAAATCATGTTACTTGTGAGAAAGCTGGATTTGTGAGGTAACAGGTCACATGAAAATGCTCCTGAGCCTGTTCACATTAGCTTCTGCAAGAACAGGTCTTTGCCACACCTCTACCAGTGGAGAGAATGACGGAGTAGTGGTGCAGAAGAAGAAGCAGGAGTCAGTTTTGCAAAATTAAAACTATCAAAGAAAATATCAGAAACTCTCAAAAAAGTAATCAATCAATGTTTCTGCTTTAATTTTAGATATTCATAAAATCTTCATTTCTTACTGTTTACCTGTGATTGCTACAATCTGGATGGACTCCATGTTTACTTCTTCCATTGAAGGGAACCCAAATGCCCCCAACCTGACCTGATCATTCTGGAAGTTAAGTAGAGCATTCTGTGACCTCGACAAGACCTGATTTGTATTTGTCAGTTACTTATCCGATTGTAGCGCAGGCTGCAACTCAAATCCTAACCCAGACACGTATTCTCTAACTGCTTGTTTATGTGACTACTTCAGATTAACAGTGTTTTATAAATCAGTATTTTTAACTGGGGATGGGCAACTGGATAAAATTAATAACAGATGTAAAGTTTTAATCTCTAGCAAGGAGTTAATTCTGTTAGCTAAATGTCGATGTCTTCCTTCATCAATATGTTAGTTTTATTGGATAAGCCAGGAAATAAACTAAAGTCAGACCTCTCCTGACAGCTGATGGGAGCATCGTTCTCTCTATCAACCTTGAGTCTGGACCCAAAGTAGGTCAGATGTATGACAGGTGGTGATGGGAAAGAGAAAGCAGACACACTGCAAGAGCTCTTGGAGCCCCCTAGGCTAAAGAAGCGACAGTTTCTTTACTTTGAGCAGAGAAGTTATGAAAAATATTTCAGTTCACAAGCAAGGACACCGACAAAGACAGCACAGAGAGCACTGTAGGAGGAAAGGAAAGGACTGAGACAGCTCATCGAAGAGTTAATGTGTTCTGATATCACAGAAGCTTCCTTATTATCATTTTCTCACATTTGTCTTTGACAACTATGACGTCCACTCCTCCATCCATCCCTCCATCCCTTCTCTTTCAGTGCATCTGTTTTCCTACTACACTCTTTCATTGTCTCTCAACTAATTGTCTTAACCTGAGAGTCTTTCATCCTCTCTTCTCGCTGCCCTGTCCATCTGTCATCCCCCCCTTCTCCCTCTCTCCCTCTCTCTGAATAGCCTTTGGACATTGGCCAGTCTTTAAGTAGCGTGACATTAAACTACATGACTGGACAGCACTTTCAGGCCTGATCTTTGCAAAGAGGCACAAAGTCAACTAAGGTCACTTTCTATTCATATACTTCATGTGTGTATTCACAGGACACCCTGATCAGCAATCTGGATATAAATATATATAATGTTTAATAGAATATATAATTTAATTCATTAAAGTATGCTTTTATATCACACTGTTAAGGCTACATTTTAAAAGCTTCTCTCTAAATGTGCCAAATGTCCCAGTACTTCATGTTTCTGGTTTGATAGTGAGGGATTTAAAAGTACTGCGGTGGATCTTAAATGTCAGCAGCTCCTGCAGCTGTGTTTCTCTGCTGCTGTGGGTGTAAGTTCTGAGTGACATAACAGATGATTCAACTCCTCCGAAAAACTCCAACAACTCCAAAAATCAATTCAGACAGGACATACAGCAGCCTACATCAGCCCATTACCTAACAACATTTTAGAGTTGAGATATTTAAATTTCAAACTGTGACCACCAAAACTCACCACACTGCTGCTCTGCACTGTGACTGTCCGACCTCCACAGAAAAGTCAACAACAAT
The DNA here is from genome assembly GCA_030710495.1 of Labroides dimidiatus. Taxonomy (NCBI): domain Eukaryota; kingdom Metazoa; phylum Chordata; class Actinopteri; order Labriformes; family Labridae; genus Labroides; species Labroides dimidiatus. Next base: position 17,752,178 of record CM061154.1, read on the forward strand.
GAAGACCTGTTCACAGACATTTACAAAGCAGCAGGTAGTTCTACAACATTTTTGTCAGGGTTGGTTGAGGTCACAAGCTGCTCTATCATCCACTTTCAAGTCACAAAGGTGCTTTATCTGCCAGGAGAGTTTTGCCAATGCAGAATGTAGGCTGAAGTTCATCTTAATGCATTCCCCAGGTGATGAAGCCTGTACAGCATTATCAAGCAAATGTGAAGCAGGGCTGAACGACACTGTCAACATATCAGCATATAAACACTTCTTTCCTTGGTGGTCCAGGTTTTGGCCATCCAATCGTCACACATGGCCTTGTGATGTGTTTTTTAAATGCTGGAACAGGTTTGAAGTGTTGCCCCTTGTTGTAGCTACAGTAGCCAAGCAAGCTTTCAACAACATCTTACGCTGTGTCGCATCTTTTTTCCTAAATCCAAAATAGGTCTAGACAACTGACGTGAAGTTTTTTTCTTCATCCCCTACTCATATGTGTCTTAAGATTTTCGGCCTTTGGCAAACCAGCTCATCATCCTCACTTGTCGCACAGCCTTGCTGTGGAGACAGTGTGAGGAGTACAATGTTGATCACACTCACATTTTTTGGCAATGTATAAAAATGGCTGAGTATTAGGATGATGTGTGGAGAGGAATAAAAACAATTCTGGGTTATGAACTTCCTAAGATGTGAAGTGCTGTATCTGGGAAATTTAACAAGAAAATATACAAAGCAAAGACAGAAACCTGGCTGGAATACTACTGGTGGCTGGTCAAAAGGAGGCCATATTGACTTGTTAACTGACACCAGTGTTTTTTATGTGTTAATTGATGTATCTTCTTTAAGAAAAGCAAATAAAACATAAGTGAAAAAAAATCAATTAATTGTTCAACCCTAATGTGAAGTGAGATCTTCAGGAGACAGAGAGTTGGAATATTGAACTGAGAGAGACTAGATTTCAGTTTTTGCTCTTAGGTTTGTAGATATCTGGATTTTATTGCATTAATTGGTTGCTCAGAGGCAAGAAATTCCAGGCAAGAGAAATGGTTCATTGACTAATACCTGGGTAGACTGCTCAACAGCTGTTTTCTTTTTTCCCCCACATTCATATAGGATTGCAATCAATTATCAAGGATTTGGTTGATCTTTTGTCACCCTCTTCAACTTTCATTTAACAACCTGTAGCGTTTCACACATGCACTGCAGCAGGTGACCAGAGAGATTTCATTCAGTACGTCACACCTTTGGATGGATTGACTGAGGAGTGATGTCTCCAGCTGAATATGAGCTCCCTCATATCGTTGTTTTCACTGTTGATTGCTTCCTGTCATTCTAAACTTGTTCACAAGCGGACGTATAGTTGTGATATTGAATAAAATACCTCAAAAAATGATTTTGCATTATTTTGGATATAAGATGTTCTGCTTATGAATACTAAAAAAAATCGGACACAGAGAAGGGGTTAGAATAAAGACTAGAAAGCTGCAGGTGTAAAAAAAAGAATAGTAAGCAAATTAAAGTATTTTGTGAACATTCATAGAAAAGCTGGAGAACAAAGAGAATATAATTCAACAACTAAACTAACCAAAGGGGATAGATTACATAACATCAAGTAAACTGGGTAATGTATTCAGTTTTTCAAAGGGAACTCCCACATCATCACCTCCACATCTACCAGAACAGCATCATTCTGTGGGAAACCCTGCTGATTGTATCTGACAGAACACAAAATGTTCCACCGTATGATGAACTGCTGCTGTGACCATTTTCAACGTATCATAAGCACTGATTTACTGATTTACTTTACTTTTCAGAGTTTTATACTCTCACAGGACAGGGGACTAGAAACAGACCTGTCAGCCTGCAAACACTGTGCTGGAAAGAACATGACAGGATTCCCCACAGGAAATAAGTTGGTTGGCTTTACCCGAAATCAACTCGCTGCTGTTCTAATGAACACTGAAAGAAACCTGCAGGGGGACTGCTTAGCTTTTTGTCAGACATTTCCAGTGCTATGAGTTTCGTGAATACTCAACTGGATGACTTGATATCGAAACATGTTGCTTTTCTGTTTTATCAGGTGACTTTTTCGCTGCAGGATATTTGACAGAAGTTTAATACTCTAAACTTGGCAGTGGTAGTCTTTCATATCAGTCAAGGCTGCATGCCTCTGATATAATCTGCTTTTGGAAATCCAGAATTAAATTACTCAAACAAATGAATACACAAATACGCCAAATTCAGGAAGATACACAGAGCACATGAAACAGAAGCTCAGGTCCTCAGAGCGGTTTGCAAACAGCTGTGACCACTGAACCACAGCAGCACCACGGGAGCAACATGAAGCAGGTAAGAGTCAGTGTTTGACACTGAGTCAGACAGGCAGCACTGCTGATCCCAGAGTGGAACGTCCTCTGGTACATCACACCAACAAGTAAACAGAATAAAAGGGCAGGTGTAGCCACACCATATGTTCCACTACCTGAAGAATTATCCTTGAATATCCAAGCCAATGACTGACTGTGCAGCCAGAGTCAGCTCAGTAGACTATGAGGGACTCTGAGAAAATCTGATTTGACAAAAAGCATTTATTTCCTTTTTTCCAACAGTCTAATCTCATCTTAACTCTCCATCCTGATGTATTTTATTATTCCTGAAAAAACTACACAAGAACTGCAGCTCTCAATCATTGTTAAACAAGACGTAAAACCCATTTTTAACTTCTAATAACTAATGAAAAAGAAACTTTTCAGAAAAAAGAGGACTTAAACACAATGCCGCCTAGTAATATCTAAAGATCAGCACATTTCTACGAGATGTATTCATTTTTTATCAATACATTTAGCTGAAGATCAAAACTTGCTTCATTCAATCCCAAACTCCAGAAAAGTCTCTGATTCGTCACTTTTTCGAAAAAAAAAGTTACTAGAAGATCTGAAAGTCACTAAATATAGCGACAGAGTCTATAAGTTGGCAACACAGTCCTGCATACCACAACCACGTGTTACAGTAAATCACTGGTGGCATTATCAGAGCTTGGTCACGTGATTAACCCTTTGGGTACCAAAACTTGGCATTGAAAAACAAGGCATAATTCGATACTTGGTATGACCAAAGCATTTTGGTTGGTGCTATAACAAAAAAACAGAAGTTTGGAACCCAGCCCTAACCACAGCCCATCTGGGATGAATAAAGAGAGTTTCTGACCTATACTGCAGCCAGTCACCAGGGGAAGCAGTTCTTGTGGAGACCTCAGTCCATGATCCAAGCATGGGTGTTCACACATGATCCAAGTAGAATCTATCCAGCCTTTTTATAACAGCTGACTCACTTCTTCTTTATGTAAGTTGTTTTTTTGAGATGCTGTAAAGTGATCAAAGTGCCAGCTTGTAATCTAACATCAGAAGAAGCTCTCCTGCATCAGTCTTCCTGCTCAGGATATGAAAAACTACAATGCAGCAACAGCAGCCTGGACTAACATGGACTCATCACAAACCAATGACAGGAAGACTTTAGGATATTTCAAGCAACAAACTTCAGCATTCTGATAAATTTTAGACTGGACAGCTGCACTGTGGGGTAACCTTAAAGTCTTAATGTAAGAGAGGCCAACAGCAACTGCTGTTGATGCTGGAAGGGGCCCATTAAGGATGCATTCAGGGCCCAGATTTTTGTGCTGCACCCCTGGCCTCTGACTTGCCATCAAACCATCACAGGGCTGCAGTTGAGCTGTCTTACATCCACATCTCTGCGTGATGTGGAGGCTGAGGCAGCTGGGTAGGGAACAGGTTGGCAGTTTGTCATGTTTTACTTGCCTACTCGGCTCCATTACATCTGACAGGAGCACCGACTGCCTCGTGTCCCTGCCGAGAATTAAATTATAACCTGACAGGCCTGAGTACAGCTGGAAATATGGCACCTGTTCATATGGACTGTTCCCTTAAAGCGTCCAAAGGGCCAAGAGGCAAATTCTGGACATGGCCATCATAAAACTCTGAGATGTTTATTATCAACCAGTAGTGAAGAAATGTTCACTGAACTCGCATCTAACAACATTTATCTTCTAGTTCCTTTACCTCAATAGGCAAACATGATCTCAATGTGTTTTGAGCCTGAGTACCTCTTACTGCCAAGTGTAGATGTGCTTCCTCCCTTGCATAAAATTACTTTTTCACATGTTGTACTTTGCTTTTTCTTTTTTTAAGTGGAGCTTTGCCAAACTTTTGATCATCTGCAGTAGTCTTGCAGCCATGAGTCTTCTCTTAAAACTTTGTTGACATCAGGTCTGGGCAGATAAAACTTATTAAGACTGCACAGTTCAGGTATAATGTTGAAGGATCTATGTCACTTACAGGTAATGAAAAGCAGAGCCAAAACTTAGCTCATCAAATCCAGATTTTTTTCCATTTTGCAGCAGTTCTTGATATTTAAGCCAACACAAACACAGTACTTCCTGATGCAGATTCAGTTAAACCAATGGAAACAATACCTGAATAAAAGATTGATGATACTTAGTATTAACACTTAACCTCAATGCATGAAATAAGTGGTAGCATGGGAAAGTAATTCACCCAAACTGTGCATGTGCAAACTCTGATAAAAAGTTAAAAAAACTGAATCATCTGCTTATATCATACAGGCAATATTCAGTGAAGTCACAGTCAAGTTCATTTTGGGCAGAGCAGTTGTATTGAATTGCAATAAATCTTTCAGATGTACCTCATAAAACAATCAATAAATGTATTTGGATGACTGTCAGATGTGTAAGACTCAATTATTTCTATGCAAGCTTGCAAAACAAGCCCGCAATATGAACAGCCACAGGTATTTATAACGCCCATAAATAACAGTCAATATAAGTCTTCAGATTTCCCTTCGCAACTGCTGTGGCAGCATAATAAGTATGAAAAGTTAAAGTTCTAATCCCTGATTCACACATACTCCGTGTGGTTCTCGGTGTGCGCCAGTTCATACTGGATCCATCTCTGGAGTGGAGTGGAGCGGAGCGCAGCTCAGCGTACTCCATAGCGACTGGATACTCGAGATCACAAGATCACAGGAGAACCATCTGTTCCTGCAGGAATCACACCCATGACAACTACTTTCATAATAACTATTATTAATTATTATGTTAAACTCACCTGGCCTTCCCAGAACTTCAGCAATTCAGTCCTTCCCTTTTAGTTTCTGTTGGTGTCCTGATATAAAGGATGTGTTACGGATTATTTTATGATCAACAGTTGGAACATGGTGCTTTATTTTAACAAGACCGGAAACTGATTGTTTTTCACGTTTTCCTGTTTGGTATGATCTGCTCTGCGGAGACTGACACGTGTCTGCAGCGTACTATGGCAAAAATAGACTCGCAGCGGAACAGCCGCGAGCACGCATTGGGGACGAACTGCAGCGCGAGCTGTGTGAATGCACTGATTGAATTGAGTGGCAGCGAAGTACAGCGTAGTACGTGGTGCTGACGAACGGCGGCGCTCACGCTTTATGTGTGAGTTAGGGGTTACTGCCAGTTTGTACGAGGAAAGATTCAGAACACCAACCAGACACCAACTCTCAATAAAAATGGTCTACATAGATCTCATATATGACCCCTAACAGATGGAAATGTCATAGAAATGATAAAGAAAGATAGTGTTAAAGATTTTGATTCTACTTCAGGTTAGAATACATTCAACAGTAGCAATCCAAAAACTGAGCAGCAAAGTGTGTGTATGTAGTGAAAAGAGAGCAATTTGAGTTTGGTTTAATTTGCATAAGTGGATTACATTACAGACACAAACAACAGCAATGCCAATGTCTTCATTGTTGTGTGGAAACATGCCAGAATCTGTCTTTGTGCTATTCATGTTGTAACAATACTATAATGTGGTTGCCCACTCTTGCTGCAGTCATCTGAGGACCCAAATGGAAAAAATAAAGCAGCAACTAAAGGTAAACCCAGGAAACAACCCTGACATGGCATCAGACTGATCCAGTGTACAACCACATCATGGTGCTTTTTTTTAACCGTGACAGCTTGCATCAGCAGGGGCGTGGTTTAAGCCCAGAGAGTTTGTGGAGTGTCCTTTAAACCAGGTACTTAATCCTTACGGCTCATGTGGTGCTACTGGACTGCAGGATGTGATTATGTGCAAGATAAGATTAAACTTTAAAGATCCCATTGGGAAAATAGTACATTAAGAGCACGAGATGTTTGAATAAGAAGCAGCTTGTTGCAAAGAAAGAACGTATGAATGCCAAAAAAATGACAGTGAGAGCTAAACAGGGGTTCTTGTATAATTGCTGGACTGAGGTTAATAAAAACAAGAACTCATCCACTTATTCTCTTGTCTGTTAAAATGACACAAGCCACCGCAGAAGTGCATAAAGGAATGAGTGACTGAAGCCTCTCGTGCTGCTCTTTTTTCCCTGAGATACCCTGAAGCAGACCCTGCAGCTGAATGTGACTGGTCCCAGACTGACTGAGCAACACCAGGAGAGGGCCAGTGGTGACGAAAAAAGCAATCACAGAGCTGAATGCTGAATACACTGTGCTGCAGACTGCCCATATAGTGCGTTTCAGTGTGTGCGTGTGTGTGTGTCTCCTTTAAAAGGTGATGCAGCGAAGCATATGGAGGAGATGAAAACATGCCTGTAAATGTGCAGCATGCAGGCGAAAGAGAGATGCAGAGAGAGACAGAGAGCAGAGGAGACAGTACGCACAAAACAATACAGCTTCTGTGTTCAAACCAATCAGCTCTCTGCTGTCCGTCACTGTCCTCACTCACCACCACACTAGCAAACACGACTGACGTAGGCTTATTTCAAGTTTAACAGCAGATTAAAGTTGACTGGATTTGAATGAAGCTGCCCAGCTGTGATCAATCACTGTCTTCCCTCATTATTCATAATCAAAATTGTTATCACTGTGTGTAATTCAGGGATTTACACATATCTGCCATTATTCTGTCAGGCCAGCAAGTCAAATATAACCATCTGACACACATTGTAAGACAGGAAAGTAAACATCATCAAATTTATTTATATATTTCAGGTAAAATGATTATGGAAAACAACTTGCCCCCTGATTTCAGCAGCAGTGGTAGTTGCTGCGCAGAATTTGCATCCCAACAACAGAGCAAAACAGCTTTTATGACAGCCTGTAATGCAAAATTTGGAAACTTTTATCTTTGAGCACTGACTAAAACCCACACAGACACAGAAAACTGTTTTTGTTTTCACAGTCCAGCCACAGTTTCCCACTAATGAACAGCTTGTCCTCTTCTGGCATCCGCTCTGTAGTCTCTGAACACAAACCAGACAGCAGAGAGCTCAGACAGGTTATCAAGAAGAATGAGTCAGCAGTGATGATAATGACCACACAACATATTGATTCATTAATTTAACTGTTCATTATAAGCAGTTATCATCACAGCCTCGGTGAAAGGAAATAAGCCATATAAAAGGATGATATAATTGCTTTTTACTGCTACACTGGGATTTCCCTCAGCCTCTGGGGATATTCTGTCACAGTAATAAAACCAATTTAATTAACGTGTACAGAAAATTAATACAAGACTGAGAAATCACCTTGAAAAATGATGCACAGAAGGCAATAACTGTTCTTAATTCCAAGTGTAAAACTTCAACTCGTCTATAAAGAGATTGTGGTAGTTAATTGTTGTTTTCTTCTGGGAAAAACAAGAGTCACAATAGTAACACAAAGACCTGCTGTTAAAAATTTGATGTTTCAGTGGGTGAAGGTTGATTTCATTTCAAAAACATGCTGAGAAGTTTGTAATGCCTCAAGTCAATTCTAGCTGCATATGTGAGAGATGGATGCCCCATCAAGTCTTACTCTTCTTTCTTCATCTGTTTTCTGCCTTTATAGCAATGTGTCCCAAATGAAACAAGCAAACTACCTTTTTGAGTCTCTGGGAGGATATCAAAGAGCACAAAAACAAGCCACTAATCGTGACAAAAGCAACATTTCCACAATTTACTGTAAAGTGGTTTGGTTTCTCTGTTCAATATAGAAGCAGTATTGGTGATGGCAAAAGCATTTCTTCAATAAAAAAAGCTCCAACACGGTTTTAAAGAATGTTCTTGGCCCAAACACAACTCTACTTATATCCAAGAGCTTTAGTGACACAAGACGCAACCTAGAGGGTGACTAATCAAATTAAGAGTCAAGATGCCAATGAGCCAAGTGTAAGTAAAGAGCTAAAAGCTCAGTTTCCATTAAGCAGTCCTGTCTGGATCAGTACAGTTTGGTACAGGTCAGATAAGTAAAGCCTGATCCTGTGTGCGTTTCTACAGCCAACCATGCCCTTCTTGGTAGGGGCCATGTAAAGCCTCGTGATGGTGTGACAGTGTCACATTTGAAAAGTGGGGTCAAAAGAAATAAAAAAAAGAGAAACATTGGTGGTCACATCAAAAGAGAGGAACTGATGTGAATGAAATGCTGTGATAAAAACTGTTTTTACACTGTAAAGAACGGATAAAGGTGGTGTTAAGAATAATGATATTAAGTAATTCATATCAGAACGGGAAAAAAATTCTGCCTAACAGGGGTTTTTGGAGCATTCCTCGACTTTCCCAGTCTTTTGTCACCTTGTCCCAACTTTTTTTGGAACGTGTTGCAGGCATCAAATTAAAAATGAGCAAATTTTTGCAAATAAACAATATAGTTTATCAGTTTGAACAATAAATCTTGTCTTTATGGTGTATTCAATTGAATATAGGTTAAACAAGATTTGTAAATCATTGTATTCTATTTTCATTTAAGTTTTACATAATGTCCCAACTTCATTGGAATTGTAAGACCCTTTAAAACCAGGCCTGTATAAAGGATATCACAGTTTTATCATTACCCCATTAAAGGCAAAAAACTCAAAGATGTCGCACAAGAGTTAAAAAAAGTAGGGGTGTAAAAGTAGTTTTTCCCACACTGTTTTTATAAAAATAAATCAATAAATTATGTGAACATTAACAGGTCTAGACCTGTTAATCTTTTTGAAAAGGATACTGAGATAACATTTGTTATGATGTGGGGCTATATAAATAAAGATTGACTGATTGAATTAGGTAGTAAAAATAAGGTATTTTGTATTCAGGAGTAACAAGCTGAAAAGAGACATAAAAACAGCGAGTGATGAATAATTTAATTCTAGCCCCATATTAGTTTATCTTTCCTACTTCATAATTTTACAACAAACAATACAAAAGAATTTAATCATACATCCAATATTTTTAGGTGTCCTAGGCGCCACTTTGGCTCAGTGGTTAAGAAGCATGGCTCATTTGGAGAAGCTTAAGTCCTCAAGAAGCAGACAGCCTAGGTCTGTTTCTGACCTGTGGCCCATTTCCTGTCACTTTCTTCTGTCTCGTCTAGTTTCCTGCTCTATTCACTGGCCTGTGCTCTCAGAATAAAGATATATAAGCCCAAAAATATAACTTCAAATGTATTAAGATTTTTGCTTCTTCATATCAAAATTATTATATTGCCAAAATAAAAGATAAAGCAAAATACCACGCTGCCCTACTGAAGACCAAATAATATGTTGAATTATAAGAAGTTAAGAGCTACTTCAGTTTTCATTAAGCAGCTGATCTGCTTATTGCTTATTAGCATTGGCTATTCAGCTCTGATGACTGGCACATCTCTGTCACTACTTTCACATAGCAAAGCTGCGAGTCACTCATATGTTGACATTTACAACTCACTTCACTGCGTGACTTATAAACAACACAGAACTCAGTCTCATTAAAAAGCTCAAGCAACACTGAAATCTCAGTATTGAGCTGCAGCTGACTATCACACCTCACAGCCCATCACTCACAGGGGAGAATTTTGATGGCAGGTCATACAAAAACTACACGTTTACATTATTAAGATTATTATGATTAAGTTTTTTTTTATCAACGTTTTACCACATTTGTGCCTCAATAGTGCAAACAGCAGCTTTCTGAATACCTATGACTACTTGTAGACCTGTAACACAAGTCAATGAGATAAAACAGCTCTCAAGCTGTGTGGAAAATAAACCATATTGCAACTATGACTACCATGCATGGCCAGACTCTCAGAGGTTTTTGGCAAGTTTCAGTACATCTCTGACTCTGAAGATGATCATAGAAGTCAAGCGCACATCTTGTTATACCAACTTCACATCAATCTTCCCTCAAACAGCTGTGGCTCTGTAAACTGACCTTGGATGAGTGATGAAAGCAGAAATCTGATGTTCTGCAACGTGACTTTGGACTCCTGATAATTCACAATGACTGGCTGGTAATCCAGACAGATAGTCTGTCTGCATGAAGTGTATTGATTTTTATCAACCAAAAGGAAAGCAATAATGCAACCTGACAAAAACAGGATTCAGTTTTTGTTATGCCAAACAGTTGCAAGGGAAGTAATCAAACAAGACAATGACATGAAATCAATCATGTGCAGAGGAAATGTTGTTCAAGTTCTTCACTTGAGGATAAGTGACGCTGTGACATAAATAAGCGGTAAGACAAGATGGCAGCACTGAAACGTTCTCAATGAACACAAAACATTCCTGTTGGATAGAAAACTCATGGTGATCTGACACATTATCCACGATAATGATATTGTCATGTTATTCTGCTAAAACTGACAAAGTACAAAATAATCATACAGCTTAGGCTACTTAAACATCATGATTTCATCGATAACAAACAAAATGCCCTTAAATGAGCAGGACTGATGTCATTAGCACCACCAGAAGGAGACAAGAATAGTGTCATAGTGAGTCAAATAGGAAAAAATATATATTCACAGAAACTTAATTTTTAAAATAAGGATATTACCAACTAGAAATACGTTTTGGTAGAGGAATGGTTTTCATATGGACATTTTCTCTAAGCCTTAATCCTGATAAACAAAAAGCTTGATAACAGCCTTGATAATAGCCTTCCCGTTTTTGATTATGATTAGTGAAAACGTAAAATTATTTGGTTTACACTATAAATTTAATTGTGGGGAAAAAAGTGAAAATAATTTGTTTTACACTATAAATTGAATTCAAATATCTTAATAGTCATGAAAACTCTAAAAGAAAACACACTCATGAGACGTTCTTTTTCATTGTTATTATAAAGCTAAGATTAAACAAAAAGTGAATTCGGACATTATTATGACATTTGTTTTAGTTAAAAAAAGACAATGTTCACAACTGATGTCCACAACCTTTTAAGGACATGCTAAAACACAGATACGATTAATTAACCAAGTTTACCAAAAGAAGAAAGAAAACAGATTGTATTTTTATTAGAGAAATATCGTTCAGTTGTCTAATCTGAAAAGAAGGCTAACTATCTTGATCTTCACGATAGCGACGCTACAGTGATTCAATTTCCAATCCTCTCCAGGCTGTTCAACACTACAGGCAGCCTATTTACACAGCACTGTGAAAATGTTGAAGAAGATTTTCACAGTACATAATAAAGATATAAATTAACATTTTCTTACCTAAAATGCGTCTGTTTGCTGCTTGATTCTCCGTTCACTCGGTATTCTCCTCTCTTGGCTCGACCGTTAATTTTTAAAATACGTTCTGAGGCACGAGCCGTCTGCCGCAGTCGTCTCGTGAAGCAGAGAACACAGCCTCTCTTGCTCGAGCTCCTGCCTGTGAGAGGACACGAGGAGGACTACAGGAGCAACACGCGCTGCAGTCTGCCGAGGAGAGGATGAGAACTGCAGGCACGAGGCATCCGCGAGGGGCTCCAAGCAACCTGTTGCTTACGTCACGCCGATGCACTCCCATTTCTCCGGATCCTTTGAAATTACACCCAATTTGTCCTGAAAACGACAGAATAAGACATCCAAGGCATGCGGAATAAATAGTATTTTTCTATAACTTTATTTTGATAGAAAATATTTTAATGCCTCTCTTTCTTTTTTTAGGATTGCACAAGCTGAAGCATTGGCAATTCTCCCTGAGGTCCACACATACAATTATACGCACTCACACACAATACAAAGTAATACTAAACAAAAGTAGAAGACAGAACAAAACTGGTCATTTAACAGTCCTTACCAAAAACATAAAAAAACACAACAATTTGTAATAGTTTACACATTTGCAGCCACATTTTTATTATATAAAATGATAATTATGATAATAATGTAGTATACAACATTTTATATGAGAAGTTATGTGTGTTCTCTGAGTTCATCTGTCTTGTGTTTCTTTATCATTAATTGTCCTTTATAAATTGTTCTTCATGATCCTAGTTCTCCATGGTGTTTCCATGTCAAGTTTTCTGTTTCCGGTTTTATTTTGTAGTTCTCGCTCCCTGTGTTTCTAGCTTAGTTTTACCTCCTGCCCTTGCATTTCCCTCTTGTCTTGATTGCCCATCATTACTTTCCCCTGTCTTGTCTCATATCTATATTGATTCACCCTGGATCTGTTTTTTCTCTTTCTCTGGTTCTTTGTCAGTTTGTCTTGTCTTGCACCATGCCATGATTCATTGCATACTACCTAAAATAATGTTCAAAACTTAACTTTCAAATATCCAATCAAATAGATCCAGACAACTTGTGACTGTGAAATTTATCACATAACAAATTGTACTTTAAAAGGTATCTTGAGAAATACAACAAAAAATTGAATATTGAAAAATTAATTGCATTAAATGTAAAATATGCTTAGTTTTCGTTCAGGTGTCCATTCACTCAAAGAAACTAGTTTCTCAATTCTTGTAGCAATAGGCTATATATTTACTTTAAGCAGAAAATATTAAATGTGTTTGTGGTTTAGGTGCTAATATTGGGTTGTTAATTTCCAAAAGAGAATTGTGCTTAAAATATTTGTTTAAAGGGTCAGGGGAAATACAGAACATGGATTTCAGTACAAGGGACATGCCACTGTAGATGAGATATTGTAAAAGTTATAAAAAGATTAATTCAGTGTAGGATACTGTCTTTCTTCTGGTGATTTGTCTCTTATGTCTCCATCAGTTCAATTGCATAAAACACCCTTGCCTGTGCCAGACTCAGCATCCTAATAGCCTATTATCAGTCAAAGAACAGTTAAGTTTTGTGTCGGAGTAAACAAACATCATTATCTGACCCTGTCAAGGTGAAAAGGGAGGCACTGCTGATACTATGTCTTTATATTAGTGGAGTTGCCTTGGCAGTAAATCCATTACAGCAGACATAACAGGGGTAAATCCCCAAGTACAAGAGAGCAGGACATATTTCCAAACACAGGCAATATCAGGCTACAGTTTTTGTTACATAACCAGACCTGGTCTGAATTTCAATCACTTTCATAAGCGCAGCTTATCTGTTATATTAAGGTTTTTGAAAGGAGGCACGTACATCAGATCAAACATGAATCAGAGGGAGAACACAGACAATAAGTCTGCTTGTTGAGTCTGGCCTTTTAGGTGGACTAATTTCAAAACAGATCATGTCAGTTTTCTACTAATGGTGGGTTGAGATGAGATCAGACTCCTTATTTTGTCTGTTGTTAGGTCTTTGTTAATTATACAACTTTAGGAGGTCTAGACCTGAGACTGACCTTTAGCTAAGAAAATTGCAATACAGACATGTATAATTTCTGGGGACACTGGAAAAAAATCAATAAAGAGCCTTTTACTGTCTTTTTCTTTCAGCTGCTGTTTCTGTCTCCAGGTTTGAACTTGAAACTTTCTGCTGTTCTCATTCCATGAACATGACACAAAGCTGCTCCGTTTGAACATCTCAAAGCCCGACAGCAGCAGACTGCGGCTGAACTGAGCAGCTCCCAGGTGTGAATGTGAGTAAGAGTGTGAATGTGAAGCACTGACAGGAATAAACTCTCACTCTGTTAAATTTCCCATGACAAATAAAAAGGTTAAAGAGGGACAGACCGCAACTTATCAAGACTTTCTCCAGAGAAGAAGAGGAGAAGAGGAGAAGCAACAGCAGTATAACGAAGCCTTTGTTTTTTCACACACACACACACACACACACACACACACACACACACACACACACACACACACACACAGGAGATATTGACTCAGGCTGCACATAAAGAGATGGATACACAGATATAAACTCTCTCTCTTTCCCTCACACACACTGGGGTCCCCTTTCTCCTCGCTTATGCAACACCTACGTTCATTGTTTCCATGGCAACTTAGTGCACCTTTAATCATAATGCGTGAGCTGGTCAACAAGGCCTGAGTCACCACAGTAACAGGACCATCACAAAAGGCAACCTGGCCAAGGAGACCCTTCCTCCTTACACACATGCACGCAGACACATACAGAGAAAACAGCTTTACACTGCATGAGTGATCTGCTCACCAAAAAAAGACAAGTCTCACCGAGGAATGAAAAACACAAAACATACCTTGTCCCCTACATCATTCCATAAACTCCTGTGAACTCTAAAGAGAAAAGACAGTGTGTCGTAACTGTTTTACAACCCCATCCTGATGAAGAACAATGAAGCAGACACAAGCAGCCCCACCTTAAGCACACCCTGCCATCCTACATTCTTACAGTCCTTTTCAACAGCAGGAACTAGGGTCTAAGCTTAGTTCTAGGGTAATGGAACTACTTTTCCAGGAATGTTGGGAGGACGGGCCTGCGAGCTGAACTTCTCTGATTGGTGGATCAGTGCTTTTATTTCCCCCTCCCTCTGTCCACAATAAGATGACCCCCAGCTGTGATTGACTTGGTTTAATACCTCCTTAACAATGGTCTACTTTAGCCTGATACTGTGAATATGTCTCTCAGTGCGTTTATGTGCAGTTTCAGAAATCGGACTATGAGCTTAATTAGCACGAGACAGGGCTATTAAAGTGCATGTAAAAAGCTCAGTCGAGCTGAATACGGACTCCGCATAGCTCGTTTGACACACCTAGATAATGCAGTTGCAATCGAGCTGCGGTTGGATTTGGCAAGACTCGGCGGGACTCGGTTATCCTTGACGTTCAGTCAGATGAGGAAGCAGGTGACCATGATAAATAAGGTCGCTGCGCTCATACAGTCTATGGCTCCAACACAACAAAAACCCACTATGGCACATATATAAATAAAAACATGAGGAGCTACAGTTGTCATTAGAATGTTATTTTCTCGTCAGGTGAATTGAAACTAGTCTGATATGCACGCAGCTTCAGTCATCAAAAAAGGACACATTGCCGCCTATCGAAGCAGAGTAAGACGTTCTCAGCGAGAAGTCCAATTCTCTTTTCTGCATGTACACGCAGACAAGACTAGACCCTCTACTGTGGCTTTGAACTTGAGCTATGACCTTAGCCGGGCTACTGCATGCGTGTAAATGTACTGACTGACTCACCTGAAGTATCTCAGCTGTTTTACCAGTAAGGTAAGCATGTTGTCATTATCTTCGTATAACAGGAGACAGAGATTTGTTGTCTATCTTTATACCTTTATTTACAGTTAGTGCTACAGACAGAAAATGGGGAAAACAGCATTAAAGTCTTATAATTGCTTATCCACTTACAACAGAGGTCTGAATACCTTGAAGGAGGCCTGTTTATCATCATTTCTAATGGCTAGGGACAATAACTTAACATACGCCACCATAAAAAGATAAGAAGCAAGAAAAAGGTCCAGAGTCAGTATATTTTCAGTTGCTGTCGGTCTTTTCTAGTGACCTGATTATCCCATCTCAAGACATTAGTATGCTTTGTATGCTTTGCAATTTGTATGTTCTTCACTGTGTGTTCAGCAGAATCTGGAGTGTCATATTCTTCTTCCATCAGTAAAGTATTGTCCTCCCTGTGGCCACCAGGATCAATGAAAGCTTCATCCCCTGGTGGTAAAGTAAATGTTCTCTTTCTCCCAAGTCTCCACATTTCCAACAACAACCATCATCCTGAGTGTGTGCAGTGCCTGAGGACTCGCTCAGAGCTGGATAACTGCTCTGAAGTGAGCAACAGCTTCCTCTACCTCCACATCTGCAAAGTCTGGAGCTTTCCACTGAGGTCTGACTGTGTGAATGGTGAGGAAAAGACAGCAGATGAACATTAGAGACAAGGAAAGATTTTTAACACCATATCTCATCTGGAGCCTGTTTTCATGAAAGACGATGTTAAAATGAAGCTGCAGAATAGTCTGATTTTACCTTGAATTACCTTTCATAGCCACATCATAACCTTAGTTCTTCAGTTCACATCAGGTTACTCTGGGTCGGTTTATACACTGGCAGTTATAAATTGATATTCCAGTCTTGCTTTCCTTTCAGATGCAATGAGACCTCAGAATAAAAAGAGACACAGTCTAAAAACTCGTCTCTCTTTCACGCACAGACTCAAAAAGGAAAATTAAATCTCTTTGTGTCCTTGTGTATTTTTCCCTCCCTTCCTCTTTATACAGTTAAACCCTCTCCTCCTCATCCTCCTTATAGTCATGCAGAGTGATCGAACAGCCCATTAGGATCCCTGCTGGCTGCACGAGGAGCATTAAAAAGAGACATAAATATGCCCTGCCAGCAGCGCCCTGCTCTGCTGCGCTCGGCTCTGCTGTTCAACACATTTCTTCACGTGTGACAGACTGCAGTGTTTTTTCCTCCTCTTCAAGGGTAATTCAGGAGGCCCCAGCTGTATGAAGAAAATGGAGGGACTTAAGTCGATCCTCTTTCTTATAGACACATGGTGAGATACATCTGCCTCCCAATGTTACAGGTTTGACTTTGGGTTGAGCTAAAACCAGAAACTCTGCTCTAAAAGTGTCTAATCTCTTTTTCCATAAGTGAATTGCTGCTCAAGTTAAGCTCAAATGTGTTTGTTTCCACCTTCATATGACCATCTAAGAACACAGGAGGTAACATTCAACATCAGGATCGGCGCACGTTTGTGTGTTGTTTGTCTAAAATTGAAACTCTGGTTTCACAAACCTGGGCCGTATGCACGTCCAGCCATAGTGATGAAAAGGGACTGTTTGTACTTATGGTGCAAAAAAAAAAAAAGAAAAAGAGAAAAAAAAATGAATCAGCGGTTTGCATGTGCCAGGATAACACCCTAACACAGCATTACATTTAATGGAGGTAGACCACACCATTACAGGCGCTAACAGCAGGATTACCTACAGTACCTGTTAGGCTGCTTTAAAGGATGGCGGACGTTGTGCTCCTGCATTACCATTAAAGACAAAATATGTGAGAAGAACAGCTGTTTCTTCAGTCTAATTCATTTCTTCTACAGAAAAATTTGTTTTTCTTGCTCTTTTCCCAGTGTCACTGTAACTGCTCGCCATGTTTATCATGGTTCATGCAGAGTATAGATGTACAATCTGAATTTTTGATCCAGGCTGTAAACATGCTTATTTTTGTAGTAAAGATCAGCTTTTTGAATGGGTGTGTATGTGGTTTCTGGCTCTTTCAGGTCACATCCTCAAGTGGACACTCTAGAAACTGCAGTTTTCAGCTCCTTTGCATTAACCTCATTTCTAGTCTAGACTAGAGGCTGCCGATTGTCCAAAACATGACCAGAAAAAGGGTAGCAGTGAACACTGAAACACTCTCAAAATAAGGCCTCAATCATTATCACAATCTGGTGAGTTAGATTTTGGTACATGCACATTTCACAGTTACAGGTTTAATGATTACAACAGTCACAACAAATAATGTTTGGGTATTTGACTGAAATACAAAAACAAGAGCAAGTTAAAATGAGTTACCTCTGTTCTGTTAAGGAGAGCAATCAGACAGATGAAAATATAAAGAATAGAAATGTAACATTTATTCAAGACATCATCTCAGAGAGCGAACCTGAACATCTAAGTGTGTGGCTGTTTGTGCTGGTGTCTGTGTGTTGGTGTGTGTATGAGGAGTCCTCTGCAGTGCTCTTCCTCTGCAGTGAAGACTGTTATGTAACAGTGAGCAATGAAAAAAAAGAAGGGGGAGCATGTGTGTGTGTGTGTGTGTGTGTGTGTGTGTGTGTGTGTGTGTGTGTGTATGTGTGTGTGGGGCGGGGGGTTCCTCCACTGCAACACCAAGACACATCAATCAACTACACACTCACATGCGCGCACATGCATATAGTGCTGTGGATGACTGCAAAATGCTTACAAATCAGGACAAGCGTATTTTCTCTCTGTCTTCTTTACACACACTGCCTTCTACACACGAGGTGAGAGAAACTTATGACACACAATTCTATCTCAAAGACACACAAACAGTGCAAGAACATGGTGATCAATCATCTACCATTGAGTTTAACCTTTGCAGTCTCTATCTCTCTTTCTTTCTTTCTCTACACAATGCTCTCTCTCTCTCTCTCTCTCTCTCTCTCTCTCTCTCTCTCTCTCTCTCTCTCTCTCTCTCTCTCTCTCTCTCTCTCTCTCTCTCTCTCTCTCTCTCTCTCTCTCTCTCTCTCTCTCTCCCTTTCTCTCTCTCTCCCTCTCACCTGACAAACCAGATGAACAAAATATAAACAAATCATGTAATACTGAGATATAGAAGCAAAAAAAAAGTACAATCAGAGATTTCTAGAGCTGAAATCAGTATTCAGTATCAGTATCATATTTCAATTAAGGAGAGACTTAGACATCAGTTCAATTTGTGAAAAGATTTAATGCAACAAATTTAACATTACGGATTTGGCAGGTAGACCCCACCAAGCATAAAATAATAATAGAGGGTACAGTGACGTGAAAAAATATGAATATCCCCTGATGGAGTCTAGACACTGGTGGTGGTAGATGGTCTTGGGTAGGCTGGATCTGGATGACTTGAGGAGGACTGTGAAGCTGAAGAACTGAGAACTGAAGCAATGAAGACTGGAGGTGCCTGGGAAGGAGGAGGGTTGTGACGAGAGCCTGAAAGACAGCTGACAAGCAGAAGAGGCAGTATTTTAATTTTCACAGGTATGTGATGATTGGTTTACGAGTGATGCTGAGAAGATGTGATTGGATAGATAGAAAACTGACACGCCCCTTGATCAGCTGATGAGACAGAAGTGGGAAAGAGTGAGAGAAGGAACCATAAGAATGAGAGCATTAGGACCGTCTTCCTGATCAGAACCATAAGAGTGAGAGCATTAAGACAGTCCTCCTGAATGAACTTGCGCTACCTTCATTCATTTAATGAAGAGGATCTGTCTGTAAATGGATCAAAATGCCCCATTCTAAAATTAGCATCAGATCTTCATGAGACCTGCTGGAATGATGAGGCCATCACACAAGGATCTCCCAAAATAACAACTTCATGACACGATGGATGGACTGGCCTCTAACACCAAGGTCTGCTCATGGCTCCTCCCCTAAAAGGCCTCCAGAGGGCTGTCCAATCAGAGGGAAGGGGGTTTGTGGAGCGGTGAGGCTGAAGGGTTCTCTTAAACACCAGTGAGAGAAAAACAGGGATTTTTTTTTTTTTAAAGATACTTGGGGGGCAGCAGAGGGATAGAATAAAGACTAATAAAAGCACTATACCTCCTCAGCAGAGACCTTATAGTTATGTTTCATTGTTAGACCTGGCACAGGAAATATAATTACCAACATAATGAACCTTACATTATATGATTACTCCTAAATTTTACCTCTAGTGTTACAATAAAGTTTAAGTTTAATTTCAAAGACTCACTTCTCAGTCATGAAATGTATTGACTTTGATGATAATCTGAGCTGTTAACGGGCCATTAGTTTTTCCTTGCCTAATACTTAGTTTCTCTCCTCCCTCACTCAAAGAAACACACTTTCTCACCGCCCTGCTATTCTCTTTTTTTAATTTCATACCTCTCCGCTGCCACGTTTTCACTTCACTCTAACCCTCTGTGGGTGTTTGTCCTTGTCATCAATGCGTCACAGTCTGTCACCTCAGCAGAAACATACCTGAGTAACTCTTCACACTGCAGCAGCAGATAAAGCTACATGAGTGTGAACGTGTGTGTGTATGTGTGTGTGTGTGTGTGTGTGTGTGTGTGTGTGTGTGTGTGTGTGTGTGTGTGTGTGTGTGTGTGTGTGTGTGTGTGTGAAAGAGAGAGAGAGGGAACAAATGTTTCATGCACAAAAGACAGGTAGAGAGGGAGCAGAAAGAAGTATGCGCTGTAGTTTCTCACTCAAGTCAGAGAAGAATATACTCTGCAACATCTTGGTCAAGGTCACAAGCCAAACCAAAGTCTTTCTAGGAACATTGGACTGTGCAGAGGCGTCTTGCATAAGGCTAAAGCTCAGTACATTCTGCAGAAACTCATCTCTTAAAGCTGACATCTTTATATGAATGTATTTATAACAATGTGAAAATGTGAGAGTTTGAAAAACATCAGAGGACACAAGATAAGATTAAATTTATGAAATGGAACAGAAAAAACAAGACAATGGAATGCAGACTTCAGGATAAGAAATTTGGGTCTAAAAATATTGATATAGATCCTGATCCTGCCATAAAAACATCCTGACATATTTTGTCCATATTGCCCCCTAATAGAGAGCATTTTCCTTGGTCAGAAGCAGAGTTTACTGATGTTTATGCAGCATGTAACACTGCAGAAAACTGACCACTTATAATCTCTTATCATGAAACAACTGAGGGACAGGTGAGGTTTGATTTCATCAGTCTGTAATGATGGAACAAGGATGTTTAACCACACTTACAGTGATTTTCTTTTTTTTTTTTTTACAGAAAATACTATACAGCAGAGAACACTGTGAAACTGAGGATTAAGGCTCAGACAGAAAGGTGTCAGAGCGAGAATGTTGTGAAATACAAATAAGCTACAGAGTGAGGACTGTAGAGTGCATCACATTAGTTTTGGTTTGTGTTTGTTAGATGGATTTAGGAAGACAGGAGTGTTACCTCGGTCAAAGGAAAAGAGGGGGGAAAAAAGTTAAATCCATTAACAAACCCTCTTCCTTTCAGACTGTGACCCAGTGTGACCTCTCCATTCTAACCTTTATCAGATCCTGCAGTCTGAGTCCACTGCAAAGGTCTGAACTCATTCTCTCCGAGCCTGCAAATGAAAAGAGGAGCCCAGGAGCAGCTGATTGGTAATTACCACTTTTAATTTAAAGGAGATAGAAAAAAAAAGCAGGGTGGGATCTAATTTCACAGCCAGACAGACGGCGAGAGAGAGAGAGAGAGAGAGAGAGAGAGAGAGAGAGAGAGAGAGCCTTCAGGCAGGCAGCACAGTCAGACGGATTAAAGCTGGTTTCTGCCCCAGACATGGGCAAAGAATCAGTCGATTACATAATTTAATTACAGAAGAGTTAAAAAGAAAGTTATGTTATGAAGAAAAGTCCTGAGTGTTTATATTTTACAGAGAAACTTTTCATTCATACTCTTCTGTGGTCATTGATGACAGTTCATTTAGGTTGGATTGATAAACTCCCCCATGAAGAACACTCCTAACTTACATGAAAACTGCAAATAAACACATTTAACTGACTTTAAGATGCAGGCTGAAGCTTGAGCTGATTACGCCTACTCTTTTTATGCAACATATTCTGTTAGGCAACCTTTAAGCTGCAAAGATTGTTACACCATAACCAAAAAAGGGGGGGGGGGGTTCAAACATCTTACACAAGAAGAGTAGAAATAACAAAACTTTATTTCCAAACAAGATTTTCTTAGTCTGGAAGAGACAGACCTCAGAACACTTGCATGTGATATATGAAACAGCCTTTCAGGCCTCTGCACATCTGCAGCTGTTTCTTTCCATTAAGACTCACTGGGTTAAAGAGAAAATGTCCTTTAAGTGCATACACTCCAGAAAACTGTCACCTCTTCAGTCTACATTAAGCTTGTAGGAGCTGGGTGATTTAAAACGCCATGATTTGATTGGCTGGAAATGAACGAGGTGCTCACATCATGGAGGGTCAAGTCTCCCTCAAACCTGTACATGTCAGACCCATAGAGGAGTGTCTGGTCAAGACTGAACAGAAGAAAATGAACAGATTTCCAGTTTTTGTCCACTTTTATTCTTTTCATTTTTCCAGAGTTGTTTCAAAAAATAAAAATAAATCAAAATGACTTAAAACAGATAAATTATGGCTCTGATACACCGGGGAGTGAAGACTTCTTTGACTTATCGTATTAGCCATGCACCAGGTCTGAATCCTTCACAGAGCTGCTTTTAGGATGTCCTGATGGTCACCAATGCAGTATAATGGTTATTTATCAATGTTTACGAGAGTCATTCAGAGTATTTACATTGTTAAAGGAAGAAACAGTCTGTTTGTGTCCTGAAGAGGCTGATTCATCAAGGTTTCAAAACCTAACAACAGACCAAGGTACCTTTTCTTTGTCAGACAAACAGGTGCCGATTTAAGTACTGCCACATGGCAAAAGTGATGGTTAAGTCCAGTTTAAAGGACATTTTAAGTACCAGTCCTCTGGTTTAGGTTGGCAGGATTTGTTCTCTATCAATAAACAGCATTTCAAATTCATAGTTCACCTTTTTTTTTTTCTTCTTAGAATTCAGATGAAAAGTCCTTAAAGTTCAGCTCTGAGCAAGACGTTCTGACCTGCACACATGACACACAACAGCAACAGATTCAGGCGGAAGAAACTGGATCAGTTTTTAGGGTCCAAACCTGTGACACTGATGTGATTTTGTTCAGTTTTGTTTTCCTTAGTCTCACAGTTATTGCTGCAACATGAGAGGAGGAAGCTCGACTGTCATCCACTTGTCATCCATAATTATCAGATTGTTAAAATCAGAATCATTTTAGCCCATCTGTGTTGTTGATTCTCTGTCCCTCACACTGTTGCTGCTGTGTTGTTTCCTTCAGACTGGCTCTAAAGAAGTCTTCACCTTTGAAACAGTTTAAGGCCCGAGGTACTTCAACACTACAATTAAAAAAATACAAGAAAACCAACTGATGAGCAGAAATCAAAGTGACACATTTGAGTAGATGTTTTGAAAATGTCTGCTGGGAAACTCAATACATGCCTCTCAGATTTTGAACCAGCAAGAGGATTTTTCTTCTTTTCTGAGCAAGAAAAAACTTAGTTTAATCCTTCAGTTAAGCAAAAAATAATCCAAAAGAAACACTCAAAACTTCATTTCCAAATCAAAAACAGGTGAATTAATTTCTCGACAGTGATCAAATATAAAAACAGTGAGTCTGTAAACACTGAAACGGATTGGTGTCTTTTTTGAAGATACAGTTTCATTTCCTTTTTTTTCCAAATAAAATATACACCTTGTGTTCAGAGTCTCCTGAGGATTGACCCATCACCCAGGGAAACCACAACATTGTACCATCGTAGCATTTCTTTGTCTGATTCCTCTAAAAATAGGATTAAGATACGAGCTCATCTATCGTACACAAGCATCCTTCATGTATCGTCGTTCCAGCATCATCAAAACACACTTATTTTCCTCCATCGTTAATCGTACCATACAAAAAAGGTTGTACATGCACATTCTCCTCCTCACAGTGTTGAGTCCCAGAGCCACTGATGGAATGATTTTGGGTACAAAAGAGATGCTACAGTTTTAATCCAACTTTTAGAAGCTTTCCAGCACTGTTTCTTTAAAAAAAAAAAAAAAAAAAAGGGGAAAAAAAGCAAAGCACAACCTGTGTCTAATGTTGAGCTCTCGAGGTACCTGTATGCTGAGAAATGTTGCTTGAAAACTTCACCACCAACAAGAAATTCCAATTTATCAACACTGAGAGAAAAAAGGAAATAATGTGATACTGCTCTTCTTCGAAAATCTCCAAACTCAGTCTATCAGTGACTCTCGGCTCAACAGTTTGTCGTTAATTCAATAATATTAATTATCTATAACTCACAGCTCACACTGCAGACACAACAAAGTACCAAACCTCACCTGCTCAATGTCAAAAACTACAGAAAGATACGCTACAATCAACTTAGGACCCCGACTTCTCCTGCAGGACACGCATACACAAACACCCACTGAAAGGTTGATTTATAAAACAGTACAATGGAATAAGAATGAACTGATGGGATTGAAATAAAAATAAATCAGACTGAAACCCTCGATGAATGACAGGAAACATGGTAATAACACACACACACACACACACACACACACACACACACACACAGACAAACACACAGTCTGCAGGCCGTGTCGGGGTTTTTACAGACAAGATTTAAAAAAATATGAAAACATAAACTGATATATAAAAAAAAAAGCTCCCGTGAGTCTCGGGGCTCTGAGGAAGAACTCTCTGTCTCTCTTATCAGATTGTTCGAACTGGCTGAGACGTTTGTCTGACAGCGATGACATCACAGATCGACTGATGATGTCACCATCTAGCCCCTGGCATTCTGTCCAAGTCCAGCGGAAAAAAAGATGTGACAGGAAGAACAATCCTTCTTCCTTCCTGTGAGAGGTTCAGGAAGGGAGAGGGGGGACAGCAAGTGGAGCACAAATAGGGAGGAGAGAGAAAGCCTGTTGGCATGTTTAAGGCCATCAAACCAAGCCAGCAGCCATCACCGCCCTCCAATCAGCTGAGGAAATGAAGGAGAGAGGGAAAGAAGGGATGGGAGAGAGAGAGAGAGAGAGAGAGAGAGAGAGAGAGAGAGAGAGAGAGAGAGAGAGACTGACAGATGAAAGAATGAGTGCAAAGCTAGCTAACGGTTGTTCTTGGCAGCCTCCTTGGCTGCCACAATGAGAGGGGTCAGACTGGAGAGAGGCTTTGCCATCTTCAGGAACTGATGCTGAGAGAGGAGACGAGTCAGAGAACAGAGGAGAGGAGAGAAGGAATAAATACGTCAGTGTATTGCAGGGAAACAGAGATACTGGTATGGAATGTCACCACAGCTCACGTTTGCTTTCTCTTTGATTTGTTTGAAGGGATCTCTTTATTTCGTTTAATAAAATCATCAGTGGAGGACCACCTCTCAACTTCTATTTCCACTAAAACTGATGGGGAAATTTGTTTAATAGCTACAGTTTATTTTAGCGCACACACACACTCAGCTGTCGTACCTGCAGGAGCTCTTTAGCTGAGCCCCTCTTCTCCACGTCCATCTCCAAACATCTGTTCAGGAAGTCTCTGAATGTCGTCGATAGTTTCTCGGGGTTCTGCAGCTCCGGTGTTCCATTAGTTGCTATGAGATACAGCGCCTGTGATACAAACATGATCAACGGATAAACCTTTAACTCATAAAGCACTCATAAGTGAATTATACAAACAAAAACTGAGAAGAAATATTTATTTTGAGCATTTTTATTTTGTAGTAGTGTTTCTTGTATTCTCAGCAGCTTGCAGGTTTGGTCTAACGTGAGGGTGTCTGTTTTTCAGTAAAAGCTTTGAGGTCAGAGGCTTAAGCAATGAAATATTTCCATAAGGGAATGTATGAATCTCACATTTATCTCTCACTAGTACTCAGAGCAGTCAGTCTAAATGATTCTTATCTGGCAGCAGGAAATGATTAAAACCTTTGAGAGCAAAAGAACTTTAAATCAGCTCTGTAGCTCTGTCTGCAGTCATTTGTGTTCAAGCAGTTCTCCTTTTGCAAAAGAAAACCTGTTTGTATAATTGTCTCCTTTTAATCTTTTTAAAGTGGTATTTATAGAAGAAGAAATGTTTTGCATCTGGTTTGATTTAGTTTAATACGCTCATGTTAAATTTGTTTCCAAACTATTTTGTAATATTTACAAGATTTTAAAGTTAAACTCCATCTTTTGCTGACTGTGTGTCATGAAACCTGAGAACCACAGTCTCACCCTGAGTGGATTCTCGTTCAGGTACGGTGGCTCTCCCTCCACCATCTCGATGGCCATGATACCGAGAGACCAGATGTCCACTTTTGGGCCATATGCTTTACGGGTCACAACCTCCGGAGCCATCCAGTACGGAGTCCCGACCATGGTGCTGCGTTTACTCTGCTCTGGTGTGATCTGTGCGCAGAACCCAAAGTCAGCTGGGAGGAGGAGAGGGGAGAAATTAATTTTTAGTCCATGTTCACACTGACAAAAACCAAACAGAAGATTCCCTTTAGTAAAGATATGTTTCATATATTTTCAATTAAAGGTTTCACAAAAAGATCAAAATCTGCAATAACAATGGAGGTAACTGAGAGCTTTGTGAAGATGAGTGTAAATCACAGGAGTTAACATACTTAAATGCATACAGAAATGAATTACACTTTGTTTTAAATCATTACTTTTTAAATGAATGTCAACAATGTAAGAAAAACATCTTTCTGCTTAAATTCAATACAAAGAATCAGAGCTCCCCCTGCTGGCAGATAAAAGCTACTACAAGAACACTCCTCAGTGATGTGCTGACACTACTTTCAAAATTAAACAAAACACTGAATCAGAAATTTAGAGACTGAAATGACATTTTGTGTGTGTGTGTGTGTGTGTGTGTGTGTGTGTGTGTGTGTGTGTGTGTGTGTGTATGTGTGTGTGTGTGTGTGTGTTGAACGTACTGAGTTTGACAGAGCCGTCCATGCCCAGCAGGATGTTGTCACTCTTGATGTCTCGATGGATGACCTGGTTCGAGTGGAGGAACTCTAATGCCTGGAGACACTGGAGACGTGAACAGAGAGACTTGGTCAATCAGAGAAACCCGTTTTATTAATGTGTTTAAAGAGGGGGTATTGTGCTTCTTTTAGTCTTTATTCTGCTCCTCTGGTGCCCCTGTAGTAGTTTTACATGATTTACAGCTCAAAAAAATCCCTATTTTACACTCACTCCCCGCTCCACAAACCCCCTTCCCTCTGACTGGCCAGCCCTCTAGATGCCTGATAAGGAGGCAGGGCTTTGTCCTTAGTGTTTGAGGCCCGCCCCTCCCATGTGCCACATAGATGGTGTGACCTAGGACTGATTGCAAACGTGTTTTTATTTGTTTTCTCACCTCTCTGCACACAGCAGCGATCTGGGCTTCATCCATGCAGGTTTCCGTGACAACGTCAGTCAATGAACCTCCAGCCAGGTACTCCATCACCACCCACAGCTCATCTCCCACCAGGTAACTGCAGCAAACAGCAACACAGAGAGAAACTAATACTGACAGATCTGCTATAATAAGACCAATATACTTTCTATCATAAAAAACAAGTTTTCAAACAAGAGACACTGTTTTAAAATCCTTTACCTTTTTATTCAGCTATTTATACCAGTTTGATAAGTTAGATCTTTCTTTCAAGGTCTTGGGAATCAGAAAAATCATCCTTATGAAACTCAGATCAGTTCCTTAAAAAACTCCTCCACATCACTGCTTCAACCTTAATATTTTTGCTCTTTTTTTCACCATACTTGTTGTTCTTCGGTTGTTCTTAGTTTTATGCTGTTGAGCACTTAGTAATTTTACCTGTAATCTACCATAACATTGCCTCTGACTGCACTGCAAACTGATTGCAAACTGATTAAACAGAGACTGGAGGATACCTTAAAGAGATGGGTTTGACTTTCTGTTTTCAGTGTTCATATTTTAGGGATCATTATTTACAAATAAATGTTTAATTCCCATTTAATACAGAAATAAGGAGCCAAAAATCGAATAAATATATACTAACAGCAGCGTTTAACACGATGAGAGAAATGAGGAATGAGAACCTTTAAATCACCGACAGTTAAAATACCGTTTCCACAGCAGTGACAGTTTCATCTCCAGCCTTGTTTCTGCTTCTGCATGTCTCTGAAGACAAACAGGAAACCAGGACAACCAGGAGCCCCCTCCCACGCATCCAGTCGCCCTGCAGTTCTCACAGCTCAGAGGTGTTTCCTCAGAGATGTTTACTGGATTTCTGCAGCTCCTGGAGTTTTGCAAAGGCGGTTTCCAGGTGTCCAGGAGACGTTTGGGAACTATTTATTTGAATTATTTTACAGAAGGCTACAGGTTTTTCAGCTTCTTTCTTTCACACCCAGCTGAGTGTGAATCTGCCAAAACTAAAAATAATCCTTTTTTTAGGCTGCAGCCTCCAGGAAAGTTGGCACGGTGCAAAATGTATCATCCGTTCATTATATAATCACTTTTTGGTACATTTTCCTAATCTCTGGACTACACGTTGAATGTCTTATGCTATATCATATTTCTTCTTATACAGAATCACAAAAGTCTTCTGAAAACCTTGACATGGTTTTTAGATTAATTTATGAAGCGTGATGTGAAAAACTTAGACCCTTTAAGTCTCACAGATGTTAGTGTGGGACACAGAAGGAGTTTGAATACCCATGCTCCCTGCAAATTTCTTTTAATTCCCTGCAAATGCAACCATGTAGGAAGATATTGCACACAAAAAAATCTCCAATTTTTAGATTTCTGTTGGTTTTAAATCAAACGCAACCGACAAAAGCCTTAAAAGCCACTGATGTGACATCTCTAGTTTAGATCATCCACAGCTGACTGTGAGAGGCAGAGAAACAGACTGTGAGTGAGTTTTACCTGTCCAGGTAGTTGACGATGTTGGGGTTCTTATTTTCCCTCATAACCAGGATCTCGTTGATGATCAGCTCCTTCTTTGGCTGCTGCTGCAGGTTCATCTGTTTTATGGCAACCTGAGAAAAGCAGAGGATCTCACATCAGTATTTTAAATGAAGAAATTAGGCAAGACAGTTTAAATAAAACAGATATTAAGACAAGGAATAAAAGAAGACAGAGGGGAAGAGAAATGAACGGGAGCCTGACATCAAAAAAGTGAACGTCCTAATCATCACAGAGTCAAACTGAAGAGGATTAGTCTGACAGAAAAACTGAGCTTCTGTGAAATTAACCTTGAAGTACGAGCTGTTAGAGCTGGATGAAAATCCAGTGACTGTCTCAGTTTTCGCTTCATAAATCTGCAGCTGAACTTGTCCCTTTCCTCTCCTCTTTATTTCACATCACCTGACTGAGGACTGAAATCCTGAATCAAACACTACATCTTTAAAACCGCTGAAACTTTTCACAACCTGCAGCTTAACCATGAAAGGAAGTTTGAAATTGGCAGGTGAGTCCTCCTCACTCACAGCGGTCCCTCCTTATGCTTGTCTCTTTTGGGTCACTTTTGCTGGTCCCAGGCCAGATAAAGGAAGAGGGTTAGTTATAAATATATTTACAGTGTTTTTTTTACACGCTTTCTGTCTCTCCTACAATGTTTTTCCTTTCTCCTACAGCGTCCACAAAAGTAACATGCAAATGACATATTATGCAAGTTCGGTGATGACATCACAGCCAATAGTGACTTTCCTTATTGAGGAGTTGGCAACACTGATCAGCATTTCAACATAATTAGATTATGGGATCATTAAAGAACAGTGTTTAGTACATTTATTCACATCTCTGTCAGGAAGGATTGTAAAATCTTTCATTTGCTGCTAGACAGGTCAGATTTTTGGTTTTATTTCCTGTAAAAACTTCCAAATTCCCATAATTCTCAGCTATGTTTATGGTCCTTAAGTCCTACAGACAGATTCTGGTTGTTGCTCCTCCTTGATCAATGTAATGTTCACTTGTTTTTGCTCTCTGTGTGGGCTTTTGTATGCTGCTGTCTGGGCCAGGACTTTCTTATCAAAGAGATTTTTCATTTCAAATAAAGCTGAGCAGGATAACTTGCTATGTTTTCACTGTGAACTTGATAAAAAGAAGATAAAGAAGGACAGAGACAATTGGATAAAGATGTACCTCCTGTCCTGTAGCGATGTCTATAGCTGTGTACACGGTCCCAGATGCCCTGAAAACACACAGCAGGGAGGAGAAAGTCATCAAATATACAGAAAGGGCTTTACATAGAGTCAGAAAGTAATCCAAGAATTAAAATCCAGTCTAAAAAACACCCCATGTGCCTGATTCTTGTCCAAGTAGACCCCAAACTAAAACAGTTTCTGCTGTTTAGCGCTGAGAAGAGAATAAGTGTGCAGTCAAAGTGTTGTGATGATACGCTCAAATGTAGTTATATTTCTTTATACTCCCTTTAGACTTGTGTTTATTTTAGGAAACAAGGGTTTTAGATTAAAAACGTCTGAAAAACTCACCCCTGTCCGATCTTCTCAAAGCGTGTGTATTTCTTCTTGGGGTCTCCGACACTCACAATCGTCCCTGAGACAAACACAGAGACAAGCAGCAGAACTTTCTCAGTTACTGAACAAAACTTTGAGAAATGTTTGTGGAACTTCAGGAGCAAAGATTAAACTCCTCTGCAATACTTGTATAACCGTTTATGTATCTGACTTTACAGAACCACAGAATCTGAATGGATAGAAGAGTTCAGTGTTTTTCTATTCATTCAGACTCTACTCTATGATTGTCACACTCAGGTCAATGCAGCATGCGGAGCAGGAGAAAGAGCAGAGAAGAAGAAATGAAGAGATGAGACAAAACTGAACAACTGAAAATCTAAATGAAGATAAAAAAGATTAACGGAAAAGGTTCAGTTCAGGGAAACAAATTAAAGAAAACAGAGAAGAAGGAGGAAAAGTAAAGCTGAGAGATGAAATGAGGGAGGGTGATACAGAACAGAAATAAACTCAAATGAAGAGAGAGGAGAAGAGAAGGAGGTTTCTTAGACAACTTGATCCAGAATCCAGAGACGGATCAGAGGACATCGCTCTGTAACCGCAGGAGACTGAGTGATGGAAAGAGAGAGAAAGAGGGCGACCAATCAGACGTGAGGATTGGACAGTGGGGGCGGGGACAGTGGATATCAGGTCTGTCAATCAGAGAGACAGACGGACAGACAGGCAGTATCCTGGTCTTACCAGTAGAGGGAGATCTGAGCACATCTGGACAGGCGTGGGGCATGGTTTAAGAAATACACAGGCTTTTATTCACGGGTTAGAAATACACAGCCACACATTGAAATATGGGAGGGGCGTGGATATATAAAATTTTATCAATGCACAATGACATGATTTGTTTACGTTATCTGACATCTTATTAATTCTTCTTTTTTCTTACTAAAAAAACTGAGACATTTAAATTTTGGGGGCATGAAATGTGAAGAGAAATTATGAGTTCTGAGTAACTTTGTTGTTGTTGTTGTAAGTAGATAAGTATTCTGGCTCCAAGCCTTCTTTTTGGCACCAGAAGTGACATTATTTGGGGGTTGAGCAGGTGGTTCGTAAAGCCTAACCGTCTTTATCATCCATTTAATTTTTAATATGATCAAAATTTACAGAATCAACTTAACGCTGTGATGAAAAAAGACTTGAAACCCGACTGAGACCTGAAGTGTGACATGAAAAAAGCTGCACAGGAGGCTTATTCAGACTTTAAATTAATAAAACTTAATTTGCAACCAGTTACATCTACATCTTATGCACGTCTAAGACTTTTTGCATAAAGAAACATTAGACTGTTCAATTTCAAGAAAAAAGGCATTAAATTATATAATTAATGTTGTAGAAATTGCTCTAAAACAAGCTAAGAAAAAATACTTTCAGTGACTTCTGAACACAAAGCCTGAGTGTGTAAAACTTTACTTCAGCTCGTGAATATCAACGAGAGGAGCTGTGAGGGGGAAAGGCTTCTTCATGAGGAGAACTCAAATAACTTTCATAACTGTGGTTAATTCCTGAGATAAATCTTCCAGTCACATCTATAAGCTATGGCAGTTTGCTCCAAACATGCTGGAAATGTGACAATAAGAGCAGAAACAGTCACACTTTCATAAGCTGAGGGTTTTTACAGGATCATCTGAACTCTGTGAAACTCTGCAGGCAGCTTCTTTTGCTGGTAGGAAGGTGGAAAAGTTATGTAATGTCTGCCACTGAACTGCTACTGACTTCTATGTGATGAAAGCAGGATTTCTTACAGGAACACTATGGGGATTGTTTCATAAAACAGCCACCGAATAACGAATCAAGACAATGTAATACTTTTGAATTAATATCACTCACATCTTCACACGTAAAAAGAAACAAAAAAGTTACAGCATGCAAGCACATAATACAGGATGTTTTAATAATGCTGAAAACACATTCAACTGAAGTGAGCCAAAAATAGATCCACATCCTGAAAACGTGTGTGTGCATAAAAAGGAGAGGTGATGAAACAGCCTGACGAACAGAAGAGTGTGAACGGTACTAAAATTAGCACTCGGAGGCTAAATGTCCTCAGTGAACTACAGCGAGTTTAAACTGCATCAACATTAGGGCTGCAACTAACAACTATTTTGATAATCGATTAATCTGCTTATTATTTTTTTGATTAATTGATCAATCGGACATAAAAAGTTATTTTTTTTTCTACAATGCTACAATTTCATTTAGCAGATGCTTTTGTCCAAAGCGACGTACAACACAAATTTATCTTAATTAACTTGAATTTTACTCTATTAATAAACTAGTGTTTATTAGAATTAGTATTTGCATAAAGGTCAGTAACACAAAGACCATCTAAAAAAAGGACACGTTCATTAGATACAACAAACTCTATATTCAGTGGTGGAAAGAGTTCGGAACCTGAATATCTGTCTGAATATAACTATATCAGTGAAATATTATTCCATAACAATCCAAATCCAAAATTATTCCAAACAAAATTTCCAGTATTTAAATAATATTTAAGTATCCTTGTATCCTTTATACTTAATATCCTTCATGTCTAAATGCATTGTTTGGCCTCACTACTTAATGCCTTCACTCCTCTTGGAGAATTAAAAATCAAAACTTATTCGCATGGATTGGGTTACATGTGTGTTACTGTTATAGTCAGTTATACAAAGTTAAATTTGAATTAAAAAGACATTGCTATGGCTGTAACTGAGTTTACCCTAATGTCAGTGAATGTGTTGAACCTATTACAGAGTTAGGTGAGAGGCTGTGAGAGAGCAATGCACGTGATTGGCTGATGAGCGGGGGTGGGGGGGGGTCTATATGTGTGTGTCTGTCTGTGTGCAGCGAACCAGAAAGAGAGAGTCTCTGCCGCCGCTAACGCTAATGTTAGTTTGATAAACTTCTCATACTTATCAAACAGGATAATCCGTTAACAGCAGAACAGGACAAGTTCTCAGAGACATACCAAACATTTCCCAACATCAAAATGGAACATATGTGGAGTTTTGCGGTGACTTAACTCGCTAATAAGCCCCTCTCCTTCTTAGGTGTCGTTTCATCTTAACGGTGCTTCCATGCTGCTCCATGAAGATGATGCACAGTTTGCTTTTAACACACTTTCTAGCTTTACAAGATGGATGGAAAGTATTTACCTTAAATATTAGGTAGTATCAGTAAATTCAGGGTCTAAATCACCAGAGGAACATATTGGAATAATAAAGAAAACTTTGATCTATAAACAGTGATTTAACCAGTGTGAGTTGATCCTTCAGAGATATCTCTCCAGGATTGAGACAGAAATCTGTCAAACTGATGCTTAAAACAAATCTGAGAATGTGTGTGCATGTACAGTCCATTTCTGGCAACATTATCTATACCTTATGGCCAAAAGTTTATGAAGTCAGAAGAACACTGTCACAGTCACATTAGTACATAAAAGAGAATAATATATAAGTGTGAAAAATATGGATGTATAAATGAGCCTTACGTAGTTTCTCTAGAATCTCCTCATCTGACATCTTCTTCTTCCTAGTTTTGTCCTGGGGGCGGGGCACAGATGGTCCAGGGGCGGGGCTTGCACTGGGTGGGCTACTGGGAGCTCCCTCTGCAGGTGGGGCAGGTGTAACTGCAGCAGCAGCAGCTGTGGGCGGGGAGATCGGGGAGGTGGCGGCATCTTTGGTGGGTGGAGCTGGAAGGGGCTCAATTACTGAGCGTGTGTAGATCTGAAAGAGATGTTAAAACAAACAACGTTGAAAGAAACAGTTTAAAACAACGTTAAAAGAATGTTAAAACGTAAACGAATATATTTGAAGATTATTTCTTTCTCAACTTTCAATTTAGGAGTCCTGCAGCATTTTTAGATGATTGGGATGAAATGAGGAGGTGTGTGTGTGTGTGTGTGTGTGTGTGTGTGTGTGTGCATGTGTGCGTGTGTGTGTGTGTCTGGGTGCATGTCCAGTCACGTGCATGCACAGAAGTTATCACCCTGGAAACTGAAGTGGCGCCTTGGAAGCAGCCTCTCAACCGCCTGTCTGACAGAGGAGCAAAAATGTGTGTGTGCGTGTGTGTGAACAAAAATGTGTGTTTAATGTGTGTTCGAGG
Organism: Labroides dimidiatus; assembly: GCA_030710495.1. Taxonomy (NCBI): domain Eukaryota; kingdom Metazoa; phylum Chordata; class Actinopteri; order Labriformes; family Labridae; genus Labroides; species Labroides dimidiatus. The sequence continues at coordinate 17,786,153 of CM061154.1, forward strand.
GAGAAAAAGACAAAACAGGAATTTGTGGAGGTGGAGTGAATGCATGTGTCTGAGTGTGCTTGTGCTTTAGGAAAAACACGTCTCTTTTATCTGAAATACTGCACAGATAATCCATACTTCTCATTCTCTTTGCTGTTTTTAAAAATATCTTTCACTTTATTCCCTTTGTGGCTTGATTACATGACCACAAACCTGATGAACTCTAGTTTTAAAAGCCTCCATGAAGCAGGTGTCCTCGCTGCTCTTTAAGAGCAGATTTGAGCAGTATGCAAATTGAAGCCAACATCATGATTCATTAAAGGGATCTTAAATTTATAATCGTGGTGCCTCTGACTCTTTTTAGAGTCTGAAGCTATTTCTTACTCCTGAGATTACTCTTTTTAATGTTTGATCTGTTTCAGACAAAAATCAGTTTCAGAAAGAAGTTACAAATTGAGAGGAATTTTAGAGGATTCTGTTTGTGTCGGACTGAAGTGAACTGAACGTTTTAACTCATGATGTAAGGATTGACTGCAGGGCTTCATTTGCTGTACCTAACTTCACCCAGCGGAGAACAGAGAGTGTCTTTGAAGAACTGTTCCTAAATTAAAAACCTTGTGACACCACACTCAAACATTTAAACACACACACACACACACACACACACACACACACACACACACACACACACACACACACACACACACACACACACACACACACACACACACCCTCGTGGTCTCATTAGAGACTTAAAGAGAAGCAGGTCCATTTAAAGATAAATGGATGTGGGAAATCTGATGAACGGCTTGGACCTGGACATCCGTTAAGACTCCTCAGAGACTTTTCACAGCGGGAATACGATGTTTATCTCAGGCTGAAGCACAACCCAACGAGTCTTTATGACACTGTCTCACTGAATTTCAGATATTTAATACATTTCAGCTCACAGAGTTTGGATGCAGCAGAATCTGAACCCAAGAGGAGAAAAGTTTGGTGGAGGAGGGATATGAATCTGGTGTATTTTAAGGATTGGACGTAGATCTGGAGAACAGTCTTCGAAACATTTAGGCTTTTCATTTTTTAACAGTCAATTGGGCTTTTTTAAAGTCAGAATGACTGTGCTCCATAACTTTCAAAATCTAAAGAATAAATGCATTTTAACTGTCAAAGAGAGATTTGCCTTAGAAAATGTTTATGTTTATATAACCCTGTGTATCCCAAGAGAACCTTAAACCTACAGATCTTTTAAATCCAGGAAGCACTTCTCCTCCATGCCTGTAACATACTTCCCTCAGATTAAGGTGAAAGAACTCATGTGGTTTGCACAGTACCCTTACCTGATCCCCACTGAACACTGGTCAAAGGAATAAAAATGCTGACTGTGCCACATCCTCTCTTTAAAGCTTATATCCCACCCTCAGCCATGTGTTCTTTCGGTTAAGGTACTCCTGAGAGGAGCTGAGGTGATTATGCTGCAAAGCAGTCCAACTCAATTTGAAGGCCCTCAATTTTAAGATGGACATGTCTGAAGTCCAGCATGGAGACCATTCATATACAGCTCCTGCTTCAATCTTTAAATTATCTATGGCATAGATTTCAGTCTTAATCATGTATTAATTAGCATTTTCTTTCAAGTACACAAATAAAACTAAAGTAAATCTATCGTCTCTCTAAAGTACATGCAGCCCAAACAAAGGCTTCTTGCAAGAAGCTCCATGAACTCTGCAGAACCAAAATCATGCAGAAAAAATGTAATAGAGCAGTTTCCCATTCTTTTCAGCCCTACACTAACAGGGACTAATACACTAACAGGCCAAACCAAAAACAGACAAGAGATACTCAGTTTAGATGATTGATGGAAAATAAGACTACCAGTGTGCACAGATTCTGTGTTTTCTTAGTTAATCTGCCTCCAAAGATAACAGTGTTATCCTGGTTTAGCCTTGGGGGTCTTTAACAAAAAAAAAAAATCAGTTAAAAAATGTTCTGTTTGCATGCTTTTATATCAAATTTAACCTAATTTTTGTTTGTATTTTTACAGTAATGGATGAAATATCCATTTTCTGGAAGGCATTGCATGACTCCTCTATCAGTGTTTCTCAACCCCCCAAAGGATTCTGACCTCCACTTTAGGAACAGCTGGAAGAGAGTATCACTTCATAGGGAGTTGAAGTCATGACTTTTCCGCCAGACGTAGTAGTTATTTAAGTGTAAGTAAAACAGCAAAAGTAAATAAATAATTAATAAATAAAATAAAATGTAAAAAAATTGTGGCATTAGGGGTCAAGATAAAAAACATACAAATTGGATATGAAAATGTTCATGAGGTCAAAAAAAGTTTTGCATCATTTGATTTAAAAAGAACTGCATTAATTCAAGGTGTTGCTCGATGCAGACTAAACATAATGGTGACTTTACAGAATATTTCTAGGTGTTTGGCAGCTGTGTTACTGAAATGATCTGAAACCATTAGCAGGAGAGTGATGAACATGACGCTCTTCAGGAGGCAGTGTGTGTGTGTGTGTGTGTGTGTGTGTGTGTGTGTGTGTGTGTGTGTGTTTGTTTTTGTATCTCCTGGAAAACAGACTTTAGTCAGTGAGCTGAACTTTGAACACTTATTTGTGGAAGTGATGTTTGTGTGTTTGGCATCGAGTCTTAAAGGAAACATTTGGAGCTGAGGGATGTAGCAGGGAGTAGAAGTGTGTGTTCTTACTGATTTGGTGTGCTCTGGTCGGGGGGCGATCACTGGCGGTGGCTCTGCTTCATCCTCATCATCATCTTCGGATACGGTTGCGATGGCCGGTGTCTCCGATACAGCCTTGGAGCTCTGCTTGTTGTCACAAGAGGAGAGGGGGTGGGGCCTCAGTGACACCGTCATCACATGAGCCAACAGCGATACCAGACCCATCATTGCTTCCTGTTGTTACTAATTCATCATGTCACCATGCAGATGAGTCCTTCCAGCCTCCATCTCTTCTCCCTTAAGTTTAACCTCCTCTCTGTCTCTCCTTCCTTTCTTACTCCCTTCCTTCTCTCGCCTTCCTCGTCTCATCCTTGTCACTGCCTGAACGCTCTGCTCAAGTATGGCTTCTGATACCCGTAGTTACCAATCCTTTTCTCCATCCCTCCTCTTCTCCTCTCTATCTCTCTCTGTCTGGATGTCTGACACTCGGCTGGTGGCCAAGCTGCAGATATGGGGAAACGGTGAAAAGATGCTGAATCACAATGCAGAGAGGAGAGAGAGACAGAGAGAGAGAGAGACAGAGAGAGAGAGAGAGAAAGAGAGAGAGAGCGAGAAAGAGAGAGAGCGAGAGAGAGAGAGAGGAGCGCATCACTGATGAATTGGCATCTCCATCACTTCCTCCTCCCTCTTTTGTTCTCACCTTCAAAGTTTTGTTTAAAAGCACCTTACAGAAAACCTCTACACTGCAGCAAAAACAAGAAGTCTCATTGGTTTATTTTTACAAACATGACAAAGTTCAGAGCTCTGAGTGTCTCTGTGCTCACATGACTTTATCCAACATGACGTCAGTTTAGGTATCATTCAAATGATAAAAAGTTTTTAAAAAAACCTACCCACCTTTACAATAACGGCTTGTTTTTGCACTGATTCTACACTTCAGTTTCTACAACCTAGTATTCTGGGGCAGCAGGCTGAGGGCAGCTGACGCTATCAGACTCAACAAGCTCATCAGGAAAGCTGGCTCTGTCCTGAGGGCTGAGCTGGAGGCTGTCAGAGAGGAAGATGCTGAGGAAGCTGCTCAGCATCTTGGACACCTGTCATCCCCTGCACACCACACTGTGACAGCCTGTCAGAGCACCTTTAGTAATAGACTAAGACCAATGAGGTGCTCAACAGAACACCACAGAGGGCCTTCCTACCTGACTGGTACTTTTTTGAGTGCAATATGGAACTAGATTTTCAGGATCTTCAACCTAAATATGTGCTGTTCTCACATTAATGCTCTCCTGTTGGTCAGATTCCAACTGTCAGCACAGGACGAGATGTTCAGACATTATTCGAAGCTCATATCTTCAGACATCTTCTCATTCCACACCCTCTGATTTAGAGATAACTACTCAGGACTTTAGGGAGATTTTAAAGAAAGCCCTTTCACTTTTTTTTACACTGAAACTTACCCTCAAAGTAGCCGTATTTGTACTTAAGTAGAACATTTTATTACTCTTTCCACCCATGCCTGTACATGGCAACATCTTCATTTTATTTTGCAACCCTGTGATTTAAAAAACTAAAAATATATGAGTTAGTTCACTTGATTTCTTGATGACAGCCCCAGATAATAACATTAACTTTCACCCCAACACTATATCAAAAACTTCGTTTTCAACATCAGAAGTCTCAGAGGTGCTCTGAGTATATGTCAGTTTCAGCATGCTGCAGACAGTATTATAGTTCACTGTAACTAATGCAGGTCGATTATTGCTAAAACTAACTTGCGCTACATTTAAACTGAAGGTCGGACTCAGCTGTAACATCAAGAATAAACTCTACATCAGAAACACAATCCTGCACCTGGACTTCTACAACCTGCTTCAGCCTCTTTGACACTCAGCTGTCCTTGAAAGGAATCCTCCTCTTTCCTCTCTGATTTTATCGTTCTGTCTCTCTTCTTCTCACCTGTTCAGTAACTCCCCCCTCTCCTTCCATCGACTCCGCATCTCTTCCCGTGCTCTCCACTCGGTCCTGTCAAATGGAAGATTAAGCCTCATCTCCTCCCCTCCTTCTTTTAATCTCCTCATCGACTCACACCGCAGCTCTCCCTTCTTCCTCTCTCGTATAATCCTTTCATACCTTCGTCACCTTGATGGACGCGAGACAGGTTCCTCTTTCCTCACAGAGTACCTTCAGATTTACCCTTAAACCTGCCTTCAGATTCTTCTTCAGCCTCCATCAGCTCCTCATTTAGCTTTGACTCTTACAAACATTATAAACAGACATGCAGAAACACAAATACAAAGGAGGAAAGCTGTGTCTTACTGTGGTCGTGGAGGAGCTGTAGGCGTCTGTGTTTTTGTCTGCAGGGAACACACAATAAGAGATTCAGAATCAGACATCAGCAAGGAAGATGAAGATATGAGAGTTTGTATTTGTGTGTGTTTGGTTCGAACCTGTGAAGCTCATGTACTTCTGGCTGTTGGCCGTCTCCTTCGAATCGTAGAACTTTAAAACATCCAGGACGGCCTGTGGATTCTTCTTCTGCTCCAGTTTGGTGATGTTTGAGGTCTGCAGGAGCCGCGCCCATTGCTCTGGCATCCCCTACACACGCAACCACACACACATTAAACACAGGAGGTTATTGAATTTAATCATATTTTTCTTTTTGTCAGCATGATTAAATCATTTGCCTTGTTTTCATGGAAGCAGGATGATGTATGGGCAAGTACAATTTATCTGAATTTAAAAGGAGCATTTAATATTTGCTTGTATTTTTAAAAATAAGTGCTTTCCAGATTTTGTAGAATTTCCTACAGTTTTGTAAATGTATCATTCTTTTAATTGTTGCAGCTGCAGATGAAACAGTATTTAACAGGGTAGTGTCAGAACGCTGTGTTCTTTTATGACCAGCAGGGGGCAGCTCTGAGAGTCTGACTGTGTGGCGTCAAAGACTGAAACATGAACAAAGTCTTTGAGACATCACACAGACACATTTTTAACAGATCTGCAATAAAAATAATTCACTCCATGTATGGATATATAAATGAGATACTTAAAAAAAACTGTTTTAAAATGAAGTTTTAACATGTTTATTTTTGTGAAAAATCGAGTATCTTAATGGGGGACCAAGCGGCAATCTCAAGTCTGCAAAAGACGATTTGTATGGTCAAAATAAAACTGTTTACAGCCTAGTTCAAAAAACTGCTCGGGTCTGAAAAGCTCATTTTTATATCGGCACACAATTATAGGGTGAATTTTTTCATTATTTGTTATTTTTGAAGTTATTAAACTTAAAGTTTTGTTAATTAAGGGCACTTGATGACTTGATTGACAGGTGGGCACCTTATAGCTGTCTTCAGAGAGACAAATGGTGCACCTCTTTTATCACGTCACAGAGACCACCTACATGTGTTCATATGTTATTCATTCTATGCCTCAACCAAGTCAGAGACCACAGAGGAGGTTCACTTATACTACAAGAGCCAAATCAAACAGATATCTGAGATTATTTGTTCCATCAGCTGTTTGGCTCTTAAACATGCTGCAGGACTGTTTGCAACCGCACAGCTACAAAGGACTGTAGTACCATGTGTCTCATAATCCGTGGTGTGATCCATGGACTCATATGTATGTAACTGAGTCTGTTTTATATGTATTGAGTGTGCTGTATAAGATGCTTGTGTGGAATTCTGTTGCAAACCAAATTTCTTCTTGGGGACAAAAATATTTTCCAATCCAATCCGAAAAACAGGATCTAAAAAGGATTTCTTGGTTTTCATTCTGCCTCAAGTGGATACTTGAAGAACTGCAGTTTTTTCTGAATCGTCTTCATTTTTCAACTTGAAAAAAGTCTTCACGACTTCTGCTTGATTTTTTATTTAAGTGAAATTTTTCCTCCCGAGTTTAAATTTTCAGCTTCTCAAATTTATTTAATCCACAGTATGCCAACACCTCACTGCATAAAACACTGAAGTTTTTATCCTCCTGTATCCTCAATGCAAGAAAGTCCACGTCTCACGTAGTTTGTGTTTGCCATACTCGATCAGCACATGAAAACAAACTCTGCAGGTCGTCTTCTATACAGAGACATGGCGGGTTTCCATTAGCATAACAGAGCATTAGCATTAGACATCTGACTTAACTAGCATTTTGAGTTTTAAAGATAATGGGACCTCTTTTCTTGAATTTTCATCATTCTGAATATAAATCTATTTAGATTATTTATGAGCAAAGACAACAACAAATGTTTAGCTCCAGATGATACCTTGAAAGCTATAGTAAGGGGACGACACACACACACTCTCACGCACACAAATTTCTGAAGCATTCCTTAGTCTTGTCATATTTGTACTTCGATCACAAAACTGGGTCACATCTCCTCTCTTCCTTCTATCTCTCCACTCGTTTGTCTGGGTCAGTCCATCACACACACGACACTCCACTTTCTGCTTCATCACTCCATCCACCCTCTCTCCTCAGGTCTCATTTTTTCCTCAACATACAACCATCGCTTCATCCGTTCATTGGGCATCTCTGCACCACACTCATATTTAGGTTGTGCTGATGTGAGTGAAAATGACAGATAATAGAATGTCTGCATGTAGAAGTGTGTGTGAGTGTGTGTTTGAGTAAGAGGAACAGGAACTTTTTGATGTCCCAGATTACAGGCCAGGAAGGAGTAGCTCTCGCTCTCTCACACATACACACACAACCACACACACTTTAACTCGCAGCTAAACGAGGTTGGTCAGGCGGATCAAGTGAGTCAGCAAAACAGGGCGTCTTTGTCTAATGTGATTATTTAAAAAAAGGTTCATTTGCCAACTATGTGTGACTCTAACACACACTTACACTCACACAAACACACACGCGCACACACACACACACACACACACACACACACACACACACACACACACACACACACACACACACACACACACACACACACACACACACACACACATACTCACTCCCATGCAACAATGAACATGGGTCCTTTGGTAAGCAATTAAGAAGTGATGCAAACACACCAGATACACAAATACTCAACACACTGTGGTCTGGAACACAAGGGAATATAGACACAAAAAAAAAACAACACACAAACACACACACACACACACACACACACACACACACACACACACACACACACACACACACACACACACACACACGCACACACACACACACACACACACACACACAGACACTTACAGTGAATTCCCCGGTAACAGCATCAAAGCCGACGTGGATTGTGTGTTCGAAATCAGAAGGCAGAGAAATCTCTGGGCGCTCCTTCTTTTTATAGGCTGAAAAAAAAAGAAAAAAAAGAACATTACTTTAATAATTTCTATTATTCAACAAAACCAGAAGGAATATTCATGAGCATGATTATTAATCTGATATAGTTCAGTTTTAACTGAAGGATATAGAAAAAAGGCTTAGACAGAAAATCCTACATGTGACATCTTGAAATAGAGATTGAAATAAAGGTGCAAAAGATTTGTTTAATTAAAAAACGTTCCTTTAAAGTTCCTAAAAAACAAGAAGACTCCCTGTGTAAAAGCTCAAAGAAGGAGAGACAGAGTGAGTGAGAGATGACAGAGGAGACACCATATGCTGTAAACGATGTGCTGTGCTCCTCTGGGAAATCATTTCTCTGCCAAGGCTATAGATCCCTCCCCTGGGATCACTAACAATGATAACGGACCACCAGCCCACTGCAAAGCATCATGGGTAATCTGTGTGCAGAGCAAGTTCATCAACTAACAGGCAAATTGTTTAGTTTACCAAAGATCACCAAGGTCAATCGGCTCTTACTAAACCATGAAAGTGACATATGAATTTTCCTTTTAAGTGGTTCTCAGCTAGTCCTGACCACCATGACTCCTTAATGACAAGTTGCAACACAAATTGGAGAAAATATTCAACTTCTCAAATTTACTTTATGAAAAGATGATTCAGTTTGAACCTGAGATAGTACAGAAAGTCACAGTCTGCCACTTTTGACAGCTTCCTTCTTTCACGTTGCTGAAAAAGAAAAACACTTTTTTTTTTTTTTAGCTCCTTTGTGCTGAATTAAAAAAAAAACATGTCTCATGTGGTGGATGTCCTACTTGTAATAAGCTTTGCTCATTTAGTCCATGATAACAAACTTTGTCTTCTTCTATTCTGGGAAACAGCAGAGTTCAGTAAGCATTACAGGAAATTATCACCACCACTCTGCTGCATAAAAAATCGCTTCCAAAATACAAGTACATGATTTTTTTCTTAACATTTTTTCCCTCAGTCTGCGACCCACTGGAAATGAGTGTGCAACCCACCAGTTGAGAATCACTGCTCTATTTGTTTACTTTTTCTAAATCAGTCCCTAAGTGTGGTCAGTCATCCTTGTTCCATCATTACAGACTAATGAAATCAAACCTCACTTGTCCCTCATATCTCTTAATACCAGGTGATAAGTGGTCAGCTTTCTGCAGTGTTACGTGCTGCGTAAACATCAGTAAACTCGGCTTCTAACCACGGAAAGTGTTCTCCATTAGGGGGCGATATGGGGAAATATGTCAGGGTGTTTTATGGCAGGATCAGGATCTGGATTTTATCAGGACTGTTTTTCATATTCAGACAATTTTGAACAGCAAGCAACATTTTTAGACCCAAATATTTCTGATGTCTTCCTTCTTATGCACCTTTTTTTGTCTTTTCTGCACAATTTCATAAATTTAATCTGGTCTTGTGTCCTCTGATGTGTTTTCTGAACTCCATATAAATCCATTCATTTAAGGATGTAAGCAGTAAGAGTTGTCGAGTTTCTGCAGAATGCACAGAGCTTTAGCTTCATACAAATAGACTATATACAATCGAAATGTAGTTTAGTAAGACATCTGTAGATATACTCTGGTTTGGTTTCATACAAGTCTGTTAAATGTAAGGAACTTTGTGGAACACACCATTATGGTTTATTATTAAATGAGTGTGGGTGGGTCTACCAGCAACAGTGACACAATAGGGCCAGGATAAAACAGAGGATGCTGTGAGACTGCAGCTGTCACACTTCAGTCTATGATAATAATATATTAATTTGTACCTCGTTTCATCTGGGATGAGTTTTGCTCAGCAGCCAGTCTCTCTCTAAAGGATCAGCTTTTCAACTGAGCTTCACACTGACTCTTCTTAGTTTACATCGCCCTCCTCTGAGATACACAATCAAGAATAAAATATGTACATCAGTATCAACACAGCCTCTTAAATCTAATGTCTTTCTCTCATTGTGATTTTCATGATTACATAAAGAGTATTTTCTTCAACAGACTTCAGAAGAAGTTCAGAGAAGTTTTAGTGAGTCTGAACCCAGCTTTGACACAATAAGGCCAGACTGATGCAAACACTTCTCTAATGTTCAGAGAGAGGCAGTGAAAGTGGAGGGAGGAACACAGAGGAGGTCTGAATGTTTGTCGAACACTGATGAAGTTGTATCTGATAACAAAAACAAATATAATTAAATTCATTGAATATCACATCACTGTAAAATCTTGTTACTCACTCTTATCTCCCCCTCCAGTCAGGATAAACCTGATCGAGCGGTCCTTCTTCTTCTTGTCCTCTGGGTTTGGTGGGAGGGGCTTGGAGCCGTGGTTAAGGGGAGTGGGGTCCTTGTTGCTGGAGCCAATCATGGTGCTGGTGTTCCTCATGGGTGGAGCTGGGGGCTTGTCCTCGACTTCCCCATTATCAGACATCTTCAGCTACTCTGCAGCCGGCCGCTCCTGCACAGACCAATCACAGGGGAGGAAGGTGAGCAGTGTGGAAATCAGCCAATCACAGGCATGCATTCAGCAGTTGATTTGATAATTTAACAAGAGTAAAAAAACGGTTTTGTCTTGTGTTTTATGTTTTGCAGACAGAACTTCTAACAGAACTACACAATAGAAAAGGTTCTGATACGGTATGATGCGCTACAGTACGGTGTGGTGTAGTTTGGGGCTTTGCGTTACAGTGGGGTGGGGTGCATTGTGATGCGATGTGGTGCCATTACCATACAATTACAATCAATTTTTTTGAAACGGTGTGATGCAGTACAGTATGGTAGATTGCATTGTTGTGTGATGCGGTGCGATGTTGTGCAGTGCGATTCAATGTGGTGCAGTGCCATGTAGTGTGGAGTGGTGCACACTCAGAGCGCACAGACGTTCCTGGAGCACACAGGTATTTACGGACCAGCTTTGAGAGTTGCAGGTACCTGTCGCACCCTGTATCTCTCAACCAAAGCTGTGGGTGTCTGTCCGCAGACAGAGGAGTCACCCTCATGTAGGCTGACAGGGAATTAGAGTTCGAACATGAACTTTCACCTCGTGTCCAAACGAATGATAGCCCTACACAGTACTGTGCAGTAAATTACAGTATGGAGTAAACGGGGGGGGGGCAGCAATTACAATATGATAAATAATGAAATAGCACAGTGTGGTGTGATGCAGTGTGGGGGTTAAATTTCTGCAAACAGCAAGCAGACGTCACAGATATATTTATACACAAAGTAATGAAAAAGAATAAGGTAAACAATCACACAAGTTCAGGATGTGCACAGGCTGTCTCCCCAGAATGAGAGTAAACCACAAAAGTGAAATTAAACTTTGTTTCATCAGAAAATTATAGTCCAAGATAAAAGAGCGAGACAGATGAGATCAGTTACCATCTGGTCAAAGAGTGGGAGCTCTGTTTGAGCCACAAACGCTCGGCTGCCTCACACGGACTGCTGAGCAGAAAGTTGCTCTTTTCTGTCTCACAGCATTTAGGTCTGAGTCAAAGACACACAAACACACACATACACTCCAACAAACACTACACATGCTTGGTTGTGTAAGTATAACCTGCAGAGAACACACACAGCTGGGAGGAACAGAGGGACATTTAATTACTGCTTTGAGCCATGACACTCTCATGTAAAAGTACCACACACACACACACACACACACACACACACACACACACACACACACACACACACACACACACACACACACACACTGAGAGTTAACCTGCTCTGCTGAATGGCCCCACAAGGAGAGACTATATGGGTCAAACACAAACACCTGCTGGTCTCCCTGTCTGGTGACACCTGATTGAGACCAGAGAAACCTCTCTTCTTCAGATGAAGCTGGTCTTTATCTGTGTTTTACATTAGGACAGCCTGATGTACATTATACTGTGGTCATAAATAAAGCCAACTAAATTATTCACTATGACTAAAATAAAAAATTCAATAAGAGCTGAAAACCTTCCCATGATGCACCAGTCAGCAGTTCAGCTCTGCTCCCAATACCCTCGGCCTGAACATGAGTGAAATATGCTGTTATTTCCTTTCTGCTCACACCAAAACAAACAGTTTCAAAGAGCCACTCCTGCAGCAAGCACTCAGAAGTTTCCAGAGACACATTCAGGAGTAAACAACGGGGACTGAGGGCTTCAGTTCAGGTGATTCAGACTCTGTTTGTGTTTACGTTGACTGAATACAGCAGCTGCACTCATATAGGAAAAGAAAACCTTTGGAGAAGTCCACTGGCTAGCTGAAACCATGCTTTTATTTCTGAATCAGATTCTGAATCCCTTTAGAGTCCAAAGCGAAACTTGATGTAAACTTGAGGAGATTATGATACGTGTATATATGTTTATAAAACTAAACTAGGATTTATTCCCAAGGACTTCTTCTGTGTTTCAACAACTGTTGTAAACTAAATATTCACCGACATGTTCAGCTGAGAATCTCCTGTTTACAGGTCACTCTTTAAACTGGAACACCGGGAACAATTTGACACTATCAGATTAAAAGAAGACCATGATTTAGGAGTTGTTAAACCAAGTCAATCAAAGCTGAGGGTGGACAGAGGAAATAAAACAATGTGGCAGAAACATCTGCCCTCTACTGGTGTGGAGAGTAAACTTTTTTTTCTTTTTTTACAGTGGAAGTATTTAGTTCCTTGATGAGAAGTTCCTTGAACGAGAAGTTCCAGATACTTCTGGTTGAAATGCTCCTTTTATGGTCGACTTATTGGCATTTTTGAGGGTTTTTTTTCATGTGTGTTGATGTTATTGATAATAAATTAAGAGTTATATTTCCCCAAACTTTGTAAACTGTACTGCTGCCTGTTTTGGCCAGGTTAATTTTCAAAAAATATTTTTTCAACCCTAATGAGTTCTTATCATGTGAAATAAATAATAAAACTTTGAGCCTAACCTCAAGGGGAAGTCAAAATGCGGTGCTGCTGATGAGGGAGATTGGTGGTTGGGGAGTGAATCAGGTTCTGAAAAAGCATGGTTCCTCTTTGATTTGTGATCAGAAGAAGGTTTCTTTGAGCTTTTTTTCTTGAGTTTAAATGACTCACTCCCTTGTCTTTCCTCTGTTACATTCATAGTGAAGGTGAGATGTGAGGTGTAAATATTGCCTTTGGACTGGACCTTTAAAGCAGTCTCCTGACACAAGTTTGCCATGGGAAGTAGCTTTAAAGGTGAGAAGTGAAACCACGCAGAAAACCTCAAAGCAAGTGCAAACAAACAGGGGCTCTCACGTTTCATCCCTGTGAATCAGTCTTCACACACTAGATCCTACATTTCCCATGATTTGACTCATGAAAACTCAGACCTCGCTCTGACATGTGTTTCTCTGACGGCAGATGGGAAGAATTCTCACAAAACTTCAGAGATGGGTGATCAGATTCTATCATCAGTGATGAGACCTGCTGAATCTGATCAGCAGCTGCTTTGCTAGAGTAAGGTGTGAGTGCAGTGTGTGTGAGATGATTTTTAACTCAGAGAGGGAGAAAATAAAAAAAAAAATCCAAAGAAAACATGGAAATAAATGAAATTTTATGGAAAATATTAGAAACTCTTACATTTCACTTCACAAAAAAGCAGGGGGTGCTTACCTTAGCACAGGCAGACGGACATGTTGACAGTTTCAGCAGAAAACAACAAAAACAAAAAGCAGCAACAGAAAAATAAAAAGACTAAAGAGTGAAAATAAAGTCCAAGGGTTGGATTAACTCAGAGTTAAAGAGAAGAAGAGAGACACTGACAGAGAAAGAGAGTGTGTGTCGGCCTTTTGACCAGCTCAACCCCCCTCCATCTGTGATGTCACAGTGTGATGTCATCAGGTGAGTCACATAAGGAAGTGGGAAATGTGGCAAACAGTCACACACACAATAAAGCACTCGCACATGGAGACTGACCAGAGCAAACCTGATCAAAGGACAAAGCTATTTATTCTGTGTGACGAGGAAGTACAGCATACACACAGACACACACACAAACACACACATGTAAGGCGTTGTGTGTGTTTACAACCAAACAGTCAAAGTTTACTGGGAAGTGAAGGCCTCTTTGTTGTCTGTTGATGTTAACCAAAGAGGCCAAAACAAGCACATTCATTTATCTTTATCACACACACACACACACACACACACACACACACACACACACACACACACACACACACACACACACACACACACACACACACACACACACACACGCAGAATCATTGCCTAAAATGGTCAACACTGATACCATAACTCTTTAACAAACAAGCACACACACACACACACACACACACACACACACACACACACACACACACACACACACACACACACACACACACACACACACACCACACACACACACACACACACACACACACACACACACACACTGTGGTGAGAAGAGGTCTCATATTTCAGACACTGCTGTCAGTTTCAGCAGAGAGTTGTTATCAAACAAACCCACACTGTCTGCACCATGACACACACACACACACACACATACACACACAGAGTCAGACAACAATTAATCTTGTAGAAACCATCAGCAGAGGATGAGTCGAGTGAGAGTCAGAGGGTTTGAAAAAGACAGAAACTGTCAGACAAAGACACACTCATAAGGTGTTACTGAACGAGGCAGCAGACCTGCAGCTTTGAACTGTCAATCAAAATCAACTGAACACTGAGCAGATTGTACATATCAGCTGGATGATGATCAGCATGTGATGCATAAAACATCTCAAACTAGAGTGCAGTGTCATCAAAACTCACGAGTGGTTTGCATATCATCAACCTATAAGAGCTGATGGTTGCGCAGCAGACAGGGTTGATTTGGTTGCACTTTCCCCCAATGAACTAAACAATGTGATAAAATTAACATCTGCAGCATTAATATCCAGCCTCTGAGACACTTCTCTGCTCAGTTTTTCAAAAGAGGATCAAAACATAGGAATGGATAACTGACATTCCAGAGGAAAACCTTCAAAGAGAGGACTGATAAAAAATGAAGTCATGTGAGAAGCTGCAACATGGCCTGACAAAAGCCATAGTCTGCATCATATGGGTGCAGTCTCTGTGACGTCACCCAGCTGTTCATGAAACAGAGTTTAGAGGCCCATCTGTTTGGGTTAGAATGAGGTAAAGAGGCGGGCCTTTAGCCTCTTTGCAGACAGCTACAGGATTCATACCTGTCAATCAAATCGGCCTTACCCTTTTATTGACAAAAGTTGTAAGTTTGAGAAATATCAGCTACTACATGCAGACTTTAACACACAGCAGTGTGTGTGAGGGTCAAAAATTATCAGACATGTCTTGATTTCTCTTGCAGATAACAACACGGTGGCTTAACAGTTTGCAGCCTCACAGCAATGAAGTCACAAGTTCAAATCCTGGTTCGCCCAGTGGCCTTTCTGTGTGGAGTTAGCATGTTCTCCCTGTGCATGCGTGGTTCTCCCCGGGTACTCTGGCTTCCTCCTACGGTCTAAAAACATGCTCATCAGGTTAATTGGGAATTGTAAATTGTGAGTGTGTGAGTGAAAGGTTGTCTGTCTCTGTGTGTCAGCCCTGTGATTTACTAGTTACCAGTCCAGGGTGTACCCCGCCTCTCGCTCTACGACAGCTAGAATAGACTCCTGCAACCCTAAACAGGATGAGCGATATAGAAGATGAATGAATGAATAACTTCAACAACAACATCTCTTGTCTTTGCTTTCTATTCTCTCAACCTTTTTATGAAATCAAATCCCAAGTGTCGCCTTCCTTCATTTCATCCCCAACTCAACAGAAGGACCAAGCAGCAAAGTTTGGTATCAGTTGGAGAAACTGGCAATGTGGGAGCAATAAATATAACTAATGGCTGAAGAGTTATTCAAGATGATGGATCAGCTGTCTGCAAACCTGCTACAAAGAAGCTGCTGCTGAAGAGACACAGAGAAGCACAAACACGTACAAACAGATGCACAGCTTGGCATTACACAGATAGAATAAAATTCATTTACCTGTACTGACACATCACCTGATTTCTCTCTACTTCACTTTTCATCCTCTCATCTCTCTCTGCTTAACTTATGAAAACTGCAAACAAAGAAAACTACTGTATTTTTATGTATCCCTCTGTATATTATCCTCTCTCTCCTGTCTCTCTCTCTCTCACACACACACACACTCACAAAGGACAGTTACTTTTAAATGTCAGCACTTCCTGGAATACACCACTTCAGCCTCTGCAGCTA